>JACXGI010006425.1:0-28168 GCA_016801175.1 Esox masquinongy
CACACACACACACACACACACACTGGAATAGTTCTGGCACTTCGGACGAGGCTAGTCATCTGGCGTACCAAGATACAGACATGCTGTGGTCTGGCTATATTCACCGTTGATCCATGGCCAGGGTATTAAAGAAGCCTTCTTACAGTAAATCACTTACAGAGGACACACAGTAACCACACCACTGGCTGTTCATAATCTTGTTCAAATCTTATTATCCAGGTTAGTTTCAAACAAGATAAAACAAATCCATTACATGCTCTTGTAATGGACGAAAGGGGAGGAGAGGTGGGAAAAAATGACAAGGTCAGGTTTTATGGGACAAAGGCAAATCTTTATAGTTGCTTTTGTACCTTTTTCTAGGAAATCAGGTAAAGGTCCTTCTTGGGACCTGTCTTACACATCACTTCTTATTGGTTTGTGTGGGCCAGTCAGAGATAGAGAACTATGCATCTTGGTAGATCGCAACATGTTGTTGACCTTACAAAGCTAACTGCAGAAGAGCATGAGGCTATAAAAGCTCATGTTTATTTAAGACACATCCAAAGGAGGTAGACACACCCTACACCATTAAACTACAGTAAGCAGTGCACACGTATGCATAGAGACACAGGTGCATACACACATGCATGCGCACACACAGACACACACACACCCCAGACGGATGTTCCAGAGGCTATGTACTTCGTTTAAGGCTGGCATCTAGTTACATCATCCTTTAGAAAATGGAAGCTCAGATTACAGGAAAAGCAAATAGTTGCCTCTGGGGCCCTGTGTGTGTCTATGTGTGTGTACGTGCGTGTGTGTGCTCTCTGCCAGCTCGCCTTATATAACCAATCAGCGCACTCCACACGTTCTCTCTGTGTATAGTGCAGCTTTGTTTGTTTTCTGAATTTATAATTCAACACTACAGACTGTGGCTTCCACATTTTATTTCCTTGCCCAGAAACGCTTGTTACTTTTGTCTTGTTTGCTTACATTTATTCTGTATACTTGAGAATCAGCTGTTTGTTTCATCTATGCACTTTGGGATGCATTCACTACAAGTGTTGTCTAATGGTACCTAATAGTTCCCTTCTGAAAGCTAAGGTTGTGTCAACTTAGATGTTTGCACCCTGTGCCGCCCGTCTTCTCTGCCATGTTCACAGCGATGGTGTTTAATCTTCAACCAAATATTAATATTTATTTTGTATTTTCAACCTTTGTTTAAACCAGGATCTTAATCCCAACAGGCTGATTTGTGAACAACAAATCACAGCCTAGTAAAAACCTACTCAACACTGTACACATCAAAAACAGGTGCAACTATTTAATTTCATCTCCCTCAACAGTCCTAAACTGGACCAGTCAAGCCCAAGAGATACCTCTAAGTCATTCCAAGACTCACGTAGGCTAAAAAGTAGCTACACAATGTTTTTCCCATATCATAGGAGACCTGCAGAACCTGTATTCCCAACCAAACCTCTAAACAACTTTGATCATTGCTGGATCTTCCCGGAAAAGTGTCTCATGTACAAATAGCAGATGATGTTGGACCATCTGGTAATCGAGGACTCCCATCCAATCGAAATTTGGGTGATGAACATATCCTTGGTCACCTGAGCATGTGAATGAGGTACGATACCACGAGGAACAAACCTTCACGAGTCTGCACAACCTGAATACGAACTTCAGTCTAGGGCTGCAACAACTAATCAATAATGTCAATGTTGAAAAAGAATCAAATTTCATTACTGATTAGTTTGGTCTATGTGGGACGCAACTAAAAAGAAATGAGGAAAGACTGAAAAAGACTGAAAAAATGGCAGTCTGTAGCTACATCAGTGGAAAGATGTGTATAACCAGCAGATAGATATGTCATTGAAGACTTAAAAACAAGACAGTTTGTGGAATCATTTGTGAAGTTTAACTTGTGTGCCACGGGAGCACAACAGTGATGCATGCACACCTAAGAGAACATGTGTGAAGCCATGACAACAAAGGTGAAAGAGGGTTCAGCACAATACGTTAATCTGAAGGAAGTTTGCCATAGTGTGCTTTTTAGAGAGTTGGTTTTAGTTTGGCTACATGGCATGAGTTGTGTTTTGAAGTGAGACATTGTTCATCTAGAATGCCTGGTTTAGCTGTACATTAATGTATTGTTAGCACCAATGATCTTACATTTAAATGCTACACAGACAGTCTGGTTGAGCAAGCATTCAAAACGTTCGGGCATGGGGCCTTTCCAATAAGTGTTGAGAAAAGTTTAACTCGTATGTGATTGGATTGACCTGCAACTAATCAAACCAACAACACACATGCCAGTAGTACCAAAGCGCCATAATTCAAAACAACAAACCGTATTGTACATCGAGCAACTGCAATCAAACAAGCAGATCAATAAGTATTGCTTTTTAACATCTGAAAATGATTATGTCTGTCTTTGTGAGACAAACATTTGCGCATACGTGCTGCTTAGCAAGTACCAAGAAAATATTCACAAGAACAAAAACAGCCAATGAACACAATATTAACAAAAGGTTTAACATTGCTTTAGGTTTAACATTGCTGAACAATGTCGAAAAATTAATTCATCACCCAGACCACACCCATAATTAATAAAAGTGCTGTGATTGACCCGGTTAAACATTATACCAGCTCCAAACTCCCTATTGCTCCTTGATAGTCTATATTTTGCAAGTTTATTAAATATGGAAATATGGATACATTTTAAAACAATAAATATAACTGCTATTTCAAGTAGTTTTGAATAGAGCAATATGGAAGATGAGAAAAACAATATAAACAAATAAAACACCTGCATTTAATGCTGGAATGCGTTTCTTCACATTCAGTTAATTTGATTTAACAAAGTAGTAATTTACATTAAATTAATTAACAAAATAGTCATTAGCTGCAGAACTACTTCAGTCATTCCTTTTAAGGCCTAATAGGTATCCATGCAGCCTCTCCTTTGTTGTGACAAGAGCTCAGCTTGACCCAAGCCACATTGACTCAGATCCGCTTGTCGCACTGAGCTAGAACAGTGTAGGGGCCCCAAGGTGTCATAGTGGACCTCATTCCCATCCTACGGGAACCAAGGTTGGAAAAGAGGTTGAGGGCCATCCATGATGTCTTTAACGTAGTCTGCAATGCCCTACTGATATGGCACAAGTTGTGGTTTACTCTGTGGCAGCAGCAAAATTTCCTAAGCATTGCCACTTTCTTAGTGCAACTGTCCACCTCCAGCAGGGTTTGTAGTAACTGCTCCTTGCTTCAGCCCAAGATGTTGTTCCTTTTCACTGATTTCTGGTACACACTCACTAAACACATTTCTTCTCCCAGTTGAGCCTGCACCACCTGTGCCTTTGAAACCTTGCAAGTCTCCCAAACTAAGCTGTCGGGAGAACTCAGTGAGGTTCTGAGCGTGTGGGTGAAGTTAGTCTACCGCCAATGTTCTCTTATTTTGAGTTGCAGCTTTGCTTGCTCAGAACCAGGACATCAATTCAAGTCAATTTATTAAATCCTTAGGTCTTAGACCTAAAGCAGATACTAATCTTTTAAACATGTTCAACTTTCTAAAGGATTATAATCTCCCCTCCCCAAATCAAGAGGATTTGGACAGCTCTACCTGAGAAATACAAGAAACAATTCAAACTCAAGACTGGCAAGATAACATGATTAGATACACATAAAGAAATCAGCATCGTTGTCTCACTTAACCTGTACAAGGTTAACCTGCACGATTTCTCTCCCCAACACAGATGCTAACAGGACAGGCTAACTCGACAGACGACCTCAGTTAGCTTTTACCGGAGCCTGACCCGCTTGAGCAAGTTGTCAGAGTTCAATGAGTCATGCGGGCCAATTTGCATCATCCACGGAACTCCAGTCACGGCACGGAACTCAGTCAGCGGCACAGTCAAGACTCAAACCTTGGACAGCATTATGAAAGAAAACCTTTTCTAATACCTTGGAATATCCCTGGAAAAGGCTTTTGACCAACTCAACTTGTCCACCTTTTTGCAGACATGTAATTTCAGACTTTTATGTAAGAGAATATTCAGTGAACAATAACTATTGTCTCCATTTAATCTGTATAGAGGTACAAGGCAGGGTTGTGCTATCTCACCGCTACTATTTGTTTTGCCATTGAGCATCCTATCCAAACCATCAGATCAGAAACTAATACATGGTGAAAATAAGAAATCCTAAATATACTGAACAAAATATAAATGCAATAGGTTAAGACATTTTCCATTAGCATATCAAGCTCATTTCCAGTGATGTGAAATCCATAGATAAAAGCTTAGAAGTTTATGTTTATGTGACACTGACTTTTACTCACTTTCTTTAAGTTTAGAATGAAGATTTTCCCAACATGCCCTACTGCAGGTTGATATTTTGAAATTGATTCTCTTGTCCTTTTTTGGATGTACATTGATTGATTAATTCATTTTCACTACACAAAGATCAAACACATACATTTTTCTAAAGTAAACCAATCATGTTGTTAATTATTTTTGCATCCATTACAGAAAATATTAAATGAAAATAAGGCCTTACTGGATATATAATGTATTGAGAGTTAAACATTTATAACATTTGTCTAAGAACTCACACCAAGGACAAAAGATTGGCATGAAGGCCAAAAGAGCTCTTCTCAGGTCGACAGGTTCTCTATTTTACATTTTTTTATCTAATATTTAGAGATACTAGTTTTTGATTTCCATGAGCTGTAAGCCGTAGTCATCAAGATTGAAACAAAAAAGGCTTGAAATATTTCACTTTATGTATAATGAATCTAGAATATATGAAGGTGTCACTTTTTGATTTGAATTATGGGAAAAAATGAACTTTTCCATGACATTCTATTTTTTCGAGTCGCACCTGAATTGCTGTAATGTAACTCTATACTCGCAAGGTGTAGCGCACAGCATACACACACAAATGTAACAAACAGTACACAATAACCCACAAGGACACAGGGAACAGAGGGACATATATATACACAGCCAGTGGGGGAAACAATAACCAGGTGTGATCACTAAATGCACAAAGAGAGTCCAGGATTGGATAGTGAAAGACTAGGGCAGTGCTAGCTAGAAGGGCGGGGACGCCGACCGCCTGAGCTGGAGTAGAACAGGAGGAGGATCAGCAATGGAGGTGGATGTGACACTTATCCCGAGTGACATAGTTAGTGCATAAATCTTTAGGATAGCTAGGTGGGACGTCCAAACAACCCAGTACTAGTAAGTACGTTTTGCACAAGTAGCTTGGTGTTTTTTTTTGTGGTGCATGCACTTTTTAAAAAATCAAATCTATTTTATGTCTGTTTTCTTGTTTGCTTTGTTATATAATTAAGAGTTACATTTTTAATTACACTGCTCAAAAAAATTAAGGGAACACTTAAATCACACATCAGGTCTCGATGAATGAAATATATTAAAGATCAAAATCTTTACATTGTGTAATTTTTGAGAACAAAATGACGTAATAACAGTCAATGGAAACCAAAATCACCAACTGATTGCGGGCTGGATTGAAACTCACACCGAAAATCAAAGTAAACAATTGAAATCACAGGCTGTTCCAACTTGCATGAATTTCATCACGCAACTCATAATGTGTGTATATGTAGTGTATATGGCCCCCACGTGCCTGTATGCGCTCCTGACAACGTCTGGGCATGCTCCTGATGAGACGGCGGATAGTGTCCTGGGGGATCTCCTCCCAGACCTGGATCAGGGCATCAGTGAGCTCCAGGACAGCCTGTGGTGCTACTTGGTGGCGTCGGATCCACGGATACATAACGTCCCAGAGGTTCTCAATTGGATTCATGTCTGGGGAACGTGAGGGCCAGTCAAAGGCAACAATGCCTTTGTCATCCAGGAACTGCCTACACACTCTGGCCACACGAGGCCGGGCATTGTCCTGCACCAGGAGGAACCCAGGTCCCACTGCACCAGCGTAAGGTCTGATGATGGGTCTGAGGATTTCATCCCGGTACCTAACAGCAGTCAGAGTACCGTTTGGCTAGCACATGGAGAACAGTGCGACCCTCCAAGAATATGCCTCTCTAGACCATCACTGACCCATCGACAAAACGCTCATGCTGGATGATGTCGCAGGCAGCATAATGTTCACCACAGCATCTCAAGACTCTTTCACGTCTGTCACGTGTGCTCAGTGTGAATCTGCTCTCATCTGTGGTGGACCTGCCAATTCCAGTGATCTCTGGCAAATGCCAATCGAGCTGAACGGTGCTGGGCTGCGAACACAGGTCTCATTAGAGTATGTTGGGTCCTCATGCCACCCTCATTGAGTCTGATTCTGACAGTTTGGTCAGAAACAGGCACACCAGCTGTGAGGTGTGAGACTAACGAGTGCTTAAAATGAGAGGCAAAAACAAAAAACAACAAAACGGAGAATCAACTGCTTGTCTTTCCTTTTTTAATGCCGCGAGAACAACGCACCACATGGTCTCAAATGTAATGACACAATAACCCGTTAAGTGCAGGGTGAAAACCAGGAACTAAAATAGACAACATAATGACTAACTCAAAACAGGTGTGTGTGTGTGTGCGAGGGGTGAGTTTGCCATCGTCCCGTTAGTACACCGGCGAGGTGGAGCCCTGGAGAAGGAGAGAGCACACAGCGCCATGTGGAGCAACCGTCACACCAGTAGCCCGCTGGAGGTCATTTTGTAGGGCTCTGGCATTATTTCTCCTGTTACTCCTTGCACAAAGGAGCAGATACCGGTCCTGCTGCTGGGTTGATGCCCTACGGCCGTGTCCAGCTCTCCTCATCTCCTGGTATCTCCTCCATGCTCTTACTGGGAGACTGTACTGTGAGACACAGCAAACCTTCTTGCGACAGCAAGTGTGGATGTGCCATCCTGGAGGAGTGGGACTGCCTGTGCAACCTGAATGGGCTGCAGGTACCGCCTCATGCTACCAGTAGTGACAAGGTCACTAGCAAAATTCAAAACTAGAGAAGAATCAGTCAGGAAGTATAAGGAGAGAGCAATTGCCTGTGGCCACCACCTGCAAAACCATTCCCTTTTGGGGATGTCTTGCTATTGCTTCTCTAGTGCACTTGTTGTCACTTTCATTTGCATCATAAAAGTTGACATTGATTCACAATCACTTATGCTTCATAATTGGACAGATTGATATCCCTGAAGTTTAATTGACTTGGCGTTATACTGTGATGACTGTGTTCCCTTAATTTTTTTGAGCAGTGCGTTTTATTCATATTCCCTTTTCTCTTATAAAGGTTTATTGAAGTCTAATATTTACTACTTTTATATCCAGGCATTGTATGATGTGAAATTATCATGTAATTTATAAATTTTCCATTCATTATCGGACTTATTTTATCTTATGCTATAAATATCTTATGCTATAAATCTTATTCTATAAATACATATAGAATGATAATTTTTGGATGATTGAATGTGCTATTTTTTAAATTATAAGCATCATCAGAAACACCATTTTTATTTAATTTGTGCCAGCGTACAATACCATCAGTATTGGTATTGACACCGGACGACATTCGTGTGATTCTTCTCTCAGCTTTCACCTTCACGCACGTTTGGGACTGGATAGATGGGTTCAGAATGGAGCAAATTAGCCAGCCTAGAGTCCAAGCCTTTATCAAACATCCCCAAAATTGACTTGTTCAACAAAACACTGTTCGGCCGTGGTAGATTAGGGAAATTGATTTAATCGTTTTTGTCCTGATTGATCTCAGTGGCATAGCAATTCGAGAGAATTCTCAAAGGTTGCTTTAACATTGATGGCCTCTTAGTGTATGTTCAGTTTATTTTTCAAGTGTGTTTTTCCTGTTGAAGATGAGAAATTCCCTCTTTCATCTCAGTATTTGGATTGCACTAACATATGTAAACTTGGAAATGCTTTGTCTTTGACCACTCTTAATTTAGCACAGTTCATATTTCATGGTATTATTATGGACATGCCTCTAGTAGCTTTGCACACTTGGATCTGGGCATTTTCTCCCATTCTTCCTTGCAGATCCTCCCACTACTGTATATCAGTTTGGATTGGGAGATTCAGTGAACTGCAATCCTTAGGTCTCCTCATAGATGTTAAATGGTGTTCAAGGCTAGGCTTTGGCTGGGCCCCCCCAAGGACATTAACACAGTGTTCTCTTAGCTTTGGGTCACTGACGTTCTAAAAGAGGAATCCTTGCCCCACTCTGCTTCATGTGCGCTCTGTGTGCTCTGGGTCAGGTTTTTCTTTCCTCTCTGTGTTAAGTCTTCCAGGGTCTGCCGCTGAAAAGCAACGCCATAGCATGATGTTCCCACCACCTTGCTTCACCCAAGGGATGGTATTAGCCAGCTGATGGTATTCAGACATAATAATTCAATTTTGGTATCAACAGACTCGATAATCTTTTTATCGAGTCTCAGTGGCGTTCATCTAGCCACTCTTTCATAAAGGCCTGATTGACGGAGTGCTGCAAAGATGTTTGTCTTTCTGGCAGATTTTCCCATCTCTGCAAATTACTCTAAATCACTGATAGAGTGACCATTGGGTACTAAACCCATGAAATCCTTATGATGTCCATATGATATTTCCATTGTTTATTTAACAAAAGTAGTTTATTAAAAAAAACACTGATTTCATGTGTGCAATAATATGTGAACCCCTTCATTCAAAAGCTTGTTAGATTAGATTAGATTCAACTTTATTGTCATTGAACAGTACAAGTAGAGTACAATGAAATGCAGTTAGCATCTAACCAGATGTGCAAATAGAGGGCAGAACATTTACAAATATTTACAAGTATTAAGTATATATATTACAAGTGGAATGTGGAGATGGGCAATAAAGGCAAATGCAGTGCAAATGGCAATACTAAATGTGCAAATTAAGGCAAATAGTGGAGGGAAGAAAGTTTACAAGTATTAGGTATAGTGTATGTTACAAGTAGGATAATAGTTGTTCAAGTACAAGTGGCAATTTCTAAATGACATTCTAGATGTGCAACGAGCCAAATAAAGGAGTAATGTAGTAGGGTAGCGTGAGCAACCAGGATGCAGAGATAGCACTAAGGTCCTCGAGGTAGACGTGTGTGTAAAAACTGTAAAAAAAAAAAAAAAAATGCAAGCACAATGGCAATTCTAAATGTGCAAAGAGGCAAATTGTATGTAGAAGGTGCATGTGCCACTGAAATGCAGGGATAGCAGCGGTGAGGTTCCTGAGGTAGACACGTACCTGCAACAACTGAGAAACTTCCACTATCAGGCTTTGCAAGGCAGTGTCAGAGTAGTACAAGGGAGTAGTGCAAGGGAGTAGGGAGTAGTGCAACAAGGACCTGAGAGGTGGGGGGAGGGTGGTAAGTGATGGGTCACAGAGTTCTCTGAGTCACAGAGTTCAGCAGGGTTACAGTGAATGGGACGAAACTGTTCCTGAGCCTGCTGGTGTGGGACCGAAGAGACCTGTACCGCCTGCCTGATGGTAGGAGGGCAAACTGCTTGTGCTGGAGGTCTGCAATGGCAGGAAGCTGGGCACCAGTGATGTGCTCAGCGGTTTTCACCACCCATTGCAGGGCCTTCTGGTCAGCAATGGCGAAGCTGCCAAACCACACTGTGGCCCAGTTTGTCAGAATGCTCTCGATTGTGCAGCGGTGAAAGTTCACAAGGATCTTGGAGGAAAGGTGGGCTTTTAACAGCCTCCTCAAAAAGCACAGGCGCTGCCGCACCTTTTTGACCAGAGCTGAGGTGTTAAGGGACCAGGGGAGGTCCTCGGAGATGTGGACACCCAGGAATTTGAAGCTGGACACACACTCCACCTCAGTACCATCGATGATGACTGGGGTGTGGCTGCAGCTTTTAGACTTCCTGTAATCCACAGTGAGTTCCTTGGTTTTCTTTGCGTTGACGGCCAGGTTGTTGTCAGCGCACCATGCTGCCAGGCGCATGACCTCTTCCCTATAGGCTGACTCGTCATTGTCACTGATCAGGCCTACCACCATGGTGTCGTCTGCAAACTTGATGATGGTGTTGGAACTGTGTACAGGAACGCAGTCGTGGGTGAACAGGGAGTACAGGAGAGGGCTCAGCACACAGCCTTGTGGTACACCAGTGTTCAGTATTAGGGTAGAGGAGGTGAAGTTGTCTAACCTGACAGACTGGGGTCTGTTGGGTAGGAAGTCCAGTGTCCAGTAGCAGAGAGAGGGGCTGATCCCCAGGTCATGGAGTTTGTTGCCCACTCTAGAGGGGATGACAGTTTTGAATGCTGAGCTAAAGTCTATGAACAGCATTCTCACATAGGTGTTGGTTTTGTCCAGGTGGGTCAGGGCAGAGTGTAAAGCTGTGGAGATGGCATCCTCTATAGACCTGTTTGACCGGTAGGCAAACTGGTAGGGATCCAGTGTTTTGGAGTGGCAGGACTTAAGGTTGGCCAGAACTAGTCTTTTGAAGCGCTCCATGATTGTGGGGGTGAGTGCAACTGATCGGAAGTCATTCAGGCTAGACGCTGTTGACTGCTTTGGGACTGGCACAATGGTTGCAGTCTTGAAGCACGTTGGGCCAACTGCCTGGGCCAATGATATGTTGTTGCACCTCCATTAGCACTGATAACTTAAATGTCTCTTATAGCCGCTAATCAGTCTCTGACATTTTTTGAGGGATTTTTTGCCCACCCTTTCTTACATAATTCAGCAAACTGAGTGAGGTTTAAGGGGGTGTGTGTTATGTGCCAGTGTAAGTCAAGACCACATTAAGCGAGATCGATTCAAGACCAAGACCATAGCAAATCGAGTTCGAGTCAAGACCAAGACCATGGGGGTCGAGACCGAGTCAAGACCATGACAGTGGGAGGTCGAGACAGAGTCAAGGCCAAGCGAGTCAAATTCAGTCAGTTTCCCCATTATACTCACACTATACTGTTACTATTTTACAAGAACTTAATGGGTTTTTAGATATATTTTGGGTTAGTATCAGAGACATATTAAGCCGGTCCTAAACTAAAATGCATTCTTAATCTCCATATAGTCTGCTTTTTAATCTAGGACTTTTTTAAATCAGTGTCTTAAAATCCAAACACAAGTAAATCCATGGTATCCACAATGTACTTGATAAGTGGTAGTAAAAATTACTGTTTATTTTGCATGAATTACTGATAGACATACCGAGCAGTAAATATAAAAGTTTCTTAAAGAGAGGTTGATGCACAAATTGTTTACATGTCATTATTTGTTTTTAATACAGTATCTCTGAAAATACCCTAGTAAATGGTGACATTGTGTACTGTCAGATTTCAAATCCAAATGGTTAGATAAAACTAAATAGAACCAAATTACATGTTTGGCTGCACTGTCATAATAATTACAGAGGTGCTGTATATATGATGTAAAACAAGGAAGTCGTATAGATTACAAACCCTGTGCACATTCAACACATTCATGGCAAAAACGTGAGTCTTTGGTAGCACTATCCAAAAGGTTAGATAAATCACAAACCATCTACAATGCTTCAGTTAGCAAACTAGCAAGCAACAATGTGGGCACCTGTTCACATTATGGAGCAATATCTAGCTAGACTACAGTTACAGTAAGTGGCCAGCATTCAAAGGCTGGTGAACTACTTAACGTTAGCAAGCTCACAGCAGTTAGCAAGCTCACGACAATTAGCAAGCTAGCTTTGAGCTAGCTAGCTTATGTCAACTTACCTTTCCTTGGGTTTTCTCTCCAGGGGACAATAGAAATTGGATGTTGTCCCTAATGTCTCTGTTATTTTAATTTTACAGAACTTGCAAATGTCACTGTGCTTTTTAAAAAAAAATTTTTACACAGTGAATAGTTCTGTATTGTTGCTGGAAGTTGAGAAATTGCAGACTTTGCTGACATGACTGGATTTCTCACGCCACTTCACACACATTAGAATCTACTGGTCTCTTGACAGTTAAATAGGACGGAACAGTTGTGCCTTTTCCCCCAATCATCTCACAGCTGAAGCGGACCAGAAAAAAAATCTATTGCAAGCATCGCTATAATTTTTTTTATGAAGTGCCTTTGATTGTGGAACTAAAAATATTTTCTTATTTTACTTTTCATGACTAGACTCTGGAAAAAATTACGATTTCTCAGTGACCGAGACCAAGTCAAGACCAAGTAAAAATGCATTCGAGTTTGAGACTAGACCAAGACCTGTGATATGTGGTCTTGAGTACTACAACTCTGGTACCGTATGTAATGCTCACTTCAGGTCCTGCCTCAGCATCTCAATCCAGAATACAAATCTTCTTTCTCCTGTGCCATTCTTTGGTAGATTTGCTTGAATGCTTTGGATTGTTGTCTTGCTGCAGACTAATTGTTTGCCCAGCTTTAGATCATTGACTGATGGCCTGACATTCTGCTCAAGAATCTCCTGGTATAACTCAGAATGAATGGTACCCTTAATGATGTGCAGTCAACCAGGTCCAAGGAAGGAAAAGCAGATCTTGGCATTGCCTCCACAAAGCTTGACTGTTGGGGTCTTTTGGTGATAGGCAGTGTCGGGTTTTTGTGAAACATAGAAATTTTGATTTTGACTAAAACCCTAAATTTTGGACTGATCTGTCCAGAGAATGGACTTCTATAAACTTTTGGGTTTGTCAAGATGTTCTCTGATGAAGATAAGACGGGGAGTTTGATTATTTTTTGCATTCAGAGGCTTGTTCCTAGCAACCGTCCATGGCCATTTCGATGCATGCACAGTAACCTAGGATATAGCAAGGGAGGTCTGCAAATCTCCAGCTGTTATGTTTGGGTTTGCATTTACCTGATTTATTATTTTTCATGAGGCTCTTGGGGATATTTTGGAAGGACATCCACTTCTAGGCTGAGTTGCTGTCATGTTAGATGCTCTCCATTTGTAAATAATTTGCGTTGCAGTGGACTGATGGAGCTCAAATGTTTTTGAGATGATTGTATAGCCATCTCCAGACTGATATGCTCTCACTAGCTTCTTCCTGATGTCCTCTGAGATCTCCTTTCCTCTTGGCATGGTGTGTTTTGCATTCATCTGTATGGGTAACACTAAACTGGCCAGGTTTCTTGTCACTATAAACTTATGTCAAAGACTTAAAGTTATGCCAAGACTAGTCCTGATTAAAAAAGAGATTTTATGTTGAGCACACAAAAAATATGATTGCACACAATGTTCAAATACATTTTGCTGCACTGTAAGCCTGTAATTCTCTGTGGTCTAGGGAGTGTCTTTCTAAATAATGTCCAGTAACTTGAATTTGCCCCCCTGTGAACTCCAATCAAGATCTAGAGACATCCCAATGATTATCAAAGACACAGGATGCATCTGAGCACAATTTGTGTGTCATGAGTGTCATGACAAAGGGTCTGAATACTCACATTAACAGTCAAAGTTTTGGACTCAATAACCGATTCAGTTTGGCCCAATCTTACCCATTACCCTTACTGCTACTATGTTCATGAGATATTAAACTTTTTCAATTTTAAATTTTTCAATTTCTTCTCCCTCATGGAAGCTGGCAGTTGGCAGTCTGCTGGTCAGCTTCTGCTTCATTGACGTTGTTTTTCAGTGCAGGAATAAACATTTTAGACACTCTGTTTCAATTACACAAGTGTAAAAAAAATGGTTTAGTCACTATGGGGAACTGATGTGTTGTTTGATGGAATTGTTTTTATTTTTTATCAATTATAGACAAAGTTTACAACACAACAAAATGGAGAAAGTGAAGGGGTCTGAATACTATTTTAAGGCACTGTACTGTAGGTATTTTATACTTCAAAGTAATTAAAGGATGTAAAATACAGCCAAAATCCATCAAACAGGAAGGAAAAAGGAAGCATAGAGCAGAATGGCAGGTTCTGTTATAAAATCAATTAAAATGTCAATAACTCCAGCCGAGACTGTTCACACCAGCTCCAGTGTGTGTCTGTGTGTGTGTATCCTGTGTGAAATTTATTTGGTTTGTTATCATGGTCATCTGTTTTTTGCAACCATCCTTTATGGTTAAAGAATTTGCAATTGTAAATCAGTGATGATGTGCTTCTTAAAAAAAGAAAAGATTACAAAACATACATAATACTTCCAAATACAAAACCAGCACAAATACAATTAAACAAAACCAACTAAAGACATAACAAACCACAGTAAGGAAGTATAGGGAAATTTCTCAAATCTAATTACAACATCTTTGCTAATAAAGTAACTGATTCCAATCATATTGTTTTTTGCAATAAGATGACATCTAACTGATTACATGTAATTAGCTACACTCCAACTCTGTGCGCACATACATTGTGTGTGTGTGTGTGTGTGTGTGTGTGTGTGTGTTTGTATAAACACAAGAATACCACAGTCTGTTTGAAGCTGGTGCTCTTCCTTTCAGCTCACTTCTGTTCAGGCTACTTTGTAAAAGTACAGTAATGTGATCACTCTTCTCCCTCTTGGAAGCTGGCAGTTGGCAGTCTGCTGGTCAGTTTCTGCTTCATTGATGTTGTTTGTCAGTGCAGGAATAAACATTTTAGACACTCTGTTTGTGTCTATAACATGTACGTTTGGCCAGTAAATGTAATCGTTTGTGGGTTTAGGCATCTCATGCACTCCTGCTACTGGCATTATATGGAAAAAATCACTAGGAAAGCTAAGCCAGGAAAAAACAATGCGTGTTGTGATAATTGTGTAGTTTGCTCTACAAGATGTTATTTATAACCTGCAACAGCATAAGGCTGAGACAGCAGTCACACCACACATTTGTGGGATCAAAACTGAGGAGCGAATCAATGAAAACAATCAGATTGTACGGGTGGCAACGTTCAGTTTTTGGCTATGCAATATGTGATATTATGGTTGTGAAAAGTAATCCAAGTATGCATTTTTCTGATAATGTTAGTGCATTTCAGTTCCATACTTTTGTTTAAAAAACACAAAACAGAGGAATGATGCTTGCTATTACATGGCATTTTCTTTCTGTTCTTATATAACACTACACAAAGGGTGTGTGTATAGTCAAGAACTCTAAACCTGCATGTGACTGTCATAATGACCCATGGATAGACAGAGTGGACACTGATATAATACCATTAAAGGGTAAAATATAGGAATACAAATATGTGATTGGATGAACCGGCTGTGTAGGGGTCTGAGGACATCTGGTTGGCTAATGGCCATTGTCTTGCCTGCCTCCTCTGTATTCAGGCATGAAAGGCTGTGGTAACCATTCTCCCATAGAGAACGCTGTATCATCCACAGAAGGTAACACCTTGAATACTCATGCTAGTAAAAAATTTCCCCCCTGACTTTCCAAATGTACGATGTTCTTTACAGATCAAATGTGGGCAATATCTAACAAACATCAGAAATTGCCTTCACATACTGATACAAAGGGGCACTGTTTCGCTCAGTCTGATAACTTGTTCTCATGTAGAGATGGATGCAGTTGAGAATTGAAATAAAAGTGAAAAAAAAGACGAAACAAAAGGTGTGTTGCCGCTTAAAAAAATTATTGGTCAAAGTTTTTGCGAAGTCTGGCTTCAATGCATACCCCCATACTGCTTCCTGCTTCTATAGACTACATAATCAATGCTAAAGAAATGAAAGAACTGTTCCTGTAAAAGTGTGTTTATGTTTAGGAAAGATGTGTAGGTCTAAGTGAGGTGTTTATCTGTCACAGACTCTCTGTGACTCTCTGTGACTTTCTGCTGTAATTGCCTGTTACCCAACTCTGTTAGTCCTCCAAACACACCTGCCTTTCCATAGCAACAGGACAAGCCTATGGCTGCCAGGTTTCAGGATATTCACCCTCGCTGACGTTTCCTCCATTGACAATCTGCTGCAGCATATGTGGCCTGTTCCGCTCTGACTGACCCTTATGTAGCTGTGTCACATGACACACACACAGACACTGACGCTGATGTCCATCCCTACGGAGACCCTACATCCAAGCCTCTAAGATTACTTTGAGGTTTAAACACATCAGAGCGTATTCCACGTTTAACGCAACCATGCGTCACTAATGCAGCCCGTGGCTTCTTCAGCACACTACCCATAGGTGTGAATATTTCATTTTCTGGTCCAGCTGAGGAGAATTCTTCCGACTGTCAGAGTGGATCTAGCAATGTCACGTTCGAAAATAGAGATTAGCCTACGGCACATGGCGGGAATGTCAACACTCACTTTAGCGTCTCCAAACCCCATCTTGGGGTAAACTTTAAATCCCAAAATGTTGATGTGAATAATTAAGAAGAGATGTGTTCTTTCCCATGTTGGTTTTCCCCCCACAGTTGTTAAACATCTCTCACTGGCATATCTATATTGTTAGTCGTTTAGATCCGCCAGGGTTGGATAGGCGTCTATTGTGACCAATTATAGCTGGCCATGTAGAGACCAATTCTATTGATTGGGCCCGTGTCCTCCTCTCCAATCTACCAGGGATGGGGGATTGATTTGGGATTCAGTGAAAGGCTCTCCGGGGCTATCTCCACTTCCTTCCGTCTTTAATGATATTCAGCACGGTGACAATAATATGGGCCACACGGAAAACATGCAGGCCGTATGCAAAACATCGACCTAGCCCTGAAATCTGGATCTTTACTGCTGCAAGAATGTAAAATACCCTCCGCTCGGATGTGAGCTCGTATGTCCTGCTGATAGGATGATGGCGATGATGAAGGCTACTGATGGGTCTGACGCTAGGGAGTCTAATTTCAATGTTCTAATTTTGCCATAAATCATCTCTGGGTTTCGGGTTGCTATCAGTTATGCTACTGCAGCAGCTCTCCACTCGCCCTTCCCGTGTAGGTGTCAATGGCTCTCCGTGGGCATCTTTCATGTAGAATAAAAAGTGATTGATTGCTTCATTCTACTTAATTCTACTCTCACTTTCTTACAGTCTCTGTGCAAGCTATACCTCCTTTTGTCTTTTCCTCTGTCTCACTCTATCTCCCTCTCTTTCTCTCTCTCTCTCTCTCTCTCTCTCTCTCTCTCTCTCTCTCTGAGTCTGATGAGTCATGCCTGTTTGATAGACAGACACGCAGACAGGACATTCTGTTCTTTTCCCTGCAGTTCCATGGACGTAGTGAACGCGACCAAACATGGCTGCCTTGAACGCACCACACACACACACACACACACACACACACACACACACACACACACACACACACACACACACACACACACTTGTGGTGCAGTGGGGGGGCAGAGACAAATAGAGGGATGGAGACAGGGAAATAGAGAGTAAGAAAGGGAGACAAAAGGAAGAAGGAACAAACAAAGCATTTTCTGTGTGTGTGTGTTTGTGGTGTGATGTGGTGGGTGAGTGAGAGTCAGTCAGTGGGTGTTCTAAACTCTTCTCTTAGCAACAGAGACTGATCGTGTTCCAACGACAGAACAGAACACAACACAGTCAAGGTAACACCGGTTACCGGTAATTACCGGTAACATGCTGCTAACTTTAACATCAGGTGACAGTGAACATCACAGAGAGAGAGAGAGACAAAGACAAAAAGAGAGGTTCTGGTTGGATGATTGACAAAATGTCACCCATATCGCCAGGTGCATTGGTCAGAATCTCCGGCTTTATCGGCAACTGCCACATGAAGCGTCAAAGATGTAAAGGGGCATATTAAATGCTGTGCTTGTGTCACCTTCAACTAGTTTGCATGTGGTTTACATACATTTGCATCATTTTGCATTGAAGGATAATCCTGTAATGCAGAGAAACAAGAAACCCGGCAAGCCTAGTTCAGCCGGCCTGCAATAGGAATTGTTGCCATCTCAAGATTCGAACCCAGATCGCTCACGTGAAAGGCTGTGTTGTTAACCACTACACCACAGAGCTGTATGTTTACTGGCTGTCAGTAAAGCCTCTTGTTTATACTTTTTGGGTTTAGACACCCAACATCTGTATATCCTGAACAAATTCTCTTTTGCCACTGGCCGTTTTAATAGTTAATTGGCCATTCGTGAATGACACTGATACAGTTAAATTGACTAACGTTTCTTACTAAGTTTACCTAAGTTTACCACAAATAGTGTCTATGTATGGCGTTTGCCACTGGCCGTTTTAACAGCGTATTAACCAGTAATAAGCTTTACCGGTATCTACTAACTTACTGGAATAGTCATAAGAACTGAGCAATTGCTAGCGAGTCTGCCAAAGCTATTTCATTTCATGGCATAAGAACATATTTTTTTCTTTCATGGCAAAACAACATACTTTTTTCATTCATTCGTGAATGACATTTATACAGTAACTATCAATAAAGGCGACGATAACTAACTTTTTCATCAAGTGAAAAGACAAGAGAATCGTGGAATCTACCAGAAATAATTAATACATTTCGTTGCTCTCAATAGATTCGAACTTAGGTCTTCCGCATGAGAGGCACTGTCTTTAAGCACTACGCCACGGCATTACACGTTTCAGCAGTCGCTAGACTCCATTGAGGATTGTGTTAAACTGACTAACGTTTCTTATTAAGTTTACCTCCACGATAGCGTCTATGAACTGTATTGCTTTTGCCACTGGCCGTTTTAACAGCTTATTAGCCAGTAATAGGCTTACTAGTATCTACTAACTTCCTAGGAATAATCATAAGAATTGAGCAATTGCTAGCGAGACTGAAGATGAATGTTTCCATGTCAGTCAGTCAATCACTCACTCACTTAGTAAGAGACATTCACTCTTCTTAGCCGGCTCCGCTTACGCGGTCCGGCAAAAAGGAAGGGACGGTGAAGTCACTTTTACCTCCACACGGGTGTTACTACATGGGCGGCAACTGTGTCCTTGGATTTAACTGACCCTGAAGCCCCGGCGTGTTGAACTGAGCCAGTCGTTGACATGGTGGATTAGCTTGGTAGGTCCAGATTCAGATGTATATCATGCCGGTCCTGTGGCTCACAAGAAACCACGTTTACTGCCCCTGTTTAGAAGAGTAGCCTCAAAGGCCTGCAGAACCTAGTCTTAGTCTGAAATGTCTTAACTTTGAAAAATTATTTCATGACGTTTTAATGGAATATTTATAAGGGCATCTTTGTAATGAAAGTTATATTATTTTTCTGAGTCCGCTGGGATTTGGTAAAATGGAGCACATCCTCAAACAGAAGAGGATTCTGGGAAATGTTGAGTCGACGACTACCTCGTTATAGAGGAGAGATTGCGTGTCGTCAGCTCTTCAGCCCTGCTCTCTCGCTGTCTCCGTCTCTCTCTCCTTCTCTCCGTCTCAGATATGCAAAGCAGGCGTTTTTAGAAAAGAGATACTGTTGTAATTAGCTGAAATGTATAAAGATCATACACGCGAGTTGAGAAAGTTTTTCAAAAATATTCAGAGATCACTTTAATGTACGCAAGCTGAAATAAAGGGGGGGTGTCGTTGGGATTTGAAGTTTAGAGATTTGACCAAAGAAAGAGAAATCATTCATAGTCAACATTGTTGTTGGCAATTTGATTCTATATTAATGTTTGAAATGTACAGTCAGTGGCACACAAGCAGTGTTGGATGGATAGTGTGTACTGTCCTTAGTCAGGAAAAGCCTATGATTATTATAGACGTTTTATCTTGTCAGCTGACACAGTATTTTTCCGAAACACCTAAATCGGACGGAAAACCCATAATCACTCTGAAGTGTTCGTGCAGAAGCGCAACATCCCCCGCCAACCCTCCTGTCAAATACGCCCAAACCTCGTCACCCCACTGTGATTGAATTAGGGGGTGAGGAACCAGCTTAACATCTTTCATCTCAAGTGGAAGGTCATATCCTGCTTACATGAGCACACGCGCATAAATGGGCGCACACACGCACACACAAACACACACACACACACACACACAATCCCTCTCTGACACGCGCACACGAGCTATCGTGGCTTCCTGTCTATGAGGAATGAATGTGACATGGCCTCGTAGAATTGGTAGATGACAGGATCAGAGAGCAGTCATGCGGTAAAGCCACCCAGACCTAAGAGCTTGAAGTGGAAGTTTGGAATGTGTACCCCAGGTGTCATTTAGCCAACGTCATGTCAAGATGGGGGCGGTAATTTGACTGGAAGGGCGGCCATTAACATTGCTGCCAGAGACACAAAACTGATCACAGGAAAATGGGTGGCTAGAGGACTGAATCACACTGAGAAAAGGTAGAAAAAAACACTCCACACTCCGGACACCTTTGACGCAAGAATGCTTTTTGAGAAAATGCACTGGCTACCGCACTGAGTTCATTGTCACACTTTCCCAACACTAGAGTCCTTTCCATGAGGGAAGGTGACAACGATTATTACAGATTGATTTGGAATCCAGCCAAGCTCTTTCAGGCTGTTTCTCACTTAGAGGTTGAACTTGCATCATGTCTTGATTAGTACCCCAATCACAACCGCCGCAACAATAACATCAACACTTAAACGGCAGAGCAAGTGGCTGCAGTCCCTGGCATCCTGTTTCGCCCGAATGCCGTCGATCGATCCGCCGGAGATCCGATACGGCCTGGCTTCCAAAACGGACACACGAAGAATGCCGTGACAGACAGCGTGGAGTGTCCAAGCCCGGCGCAGGGTAGCGCTGCCACCCGGATGGACAGGAATTCCCATGGGTCAGTCCATCAAGGCATTATAAATGCGGCGTCTTCAGAGTCAAATTAGGCACGTGAGGCCGGAGCCAGTGCTTCCAGTGTTCCCGTAAGTAGCTGCAGACACCGCGTGACCCGGCTGGTAGGAAACCATGTGATACCAGCGCTCACACGCGCCCATTAACAAGCACTCAAGTGCACACATTACGTATGTGCATGCACGCAGTCACTCATTTGATCGTACTTGAATTCGTGAGAGTTTAATCATCCTTGGTTTTGTTAGTAGCCTTTCTACACTCTAGATATTTCTATGGAACTCCTGCCTCTTTAAAACTCTCTGGTCTCTGGTGTTCGCTGTGAGTCTCTACCAAAACACCCTACGGCCAAATACTAAGCGGCTCATGAACAAATACGTGTGTGTGTGGGGGGGGGGGGGCGGACGGAACGAGAGAGGGAGAGAATCAACTAGAGAGCACTTCTATCAATCTGAGTCGGACGAGCCCCAGAGTACGGACTGCAGCCCTCCAAACAGCAGCAGACGCAACCTGCTACTTTAATCTGTCACCACACACACACACACACACAGACACACACACGGACACACACACGCACACACACATGCACACACACACAGCTTTAGAGCTACGGGGTCACAATGGAAACTGTGAGTCATATGCTCTCTGCTGCCACTCTGAACCTAAATCAATTTAACATTGAGTCACCACAGGGCTTCCTGTGTGTGTGTGTGTGTCTTCTTTACACGTGCAGGCGCACGCTTTTGCCCGTTATTGCGGGAGCGTGTACATGCATATTGTACCGGAATGATTCCGTCAAGGAGCGCATCTGTAAGAGTGCGTAGTATTAGGAGCAGAACATTAAGAGCTCCCTTTCAACATTTCGCTCGCTGTGTCGGCCTGATTGAGTAGATTTGCCGAACGATAATTCATTGAGTAGGACGCACTCACTACTGCTGAGTTCTGTGATCGTTCCACCTAGCCTCTTAAAATACCTGCACTAACTGTAAGCATCTGGTAAACGGCTAACGTGTGAAAGTTTGTATTTTTGCATTTACTGTATATCTGTATGTGTGTGTGTACGCGACATACCATCCATCCAGCCTGTGTATCACCCAACCGTTATTTACAGGGAAGGCACAGTATGGAGGGGAAATCCTCTCTCTGTGAGATGGTAGAACCGAAACCACACTTCTCCCTGCCTGTCTGCCTTCCTACCTGTCTGTCAAATCACTGCCTTCTTCTTCTGTCCTGGTGTTGGAGACATGTATTACTCATTTGTTCTTTCCTTTTTTCTCTGCTGTTCTCTCCATCCTTACTGGGAGGAAAGGAGAGGAGAAGCAGAGAGAATTTAGCATAGAAGAGCGTGATGAGAAAAAGACGAGAATCAAAGGTGTTAATGAGTCTTTGCGATGTAATGGAGGCGTGGGCAGGAGGGCATTTCACAGCAAAGGCAGTGGGCAGCCAGTCAAGATGGAAATAGAAACTCAGGGGATTTCTTCACTCAAATAGCGAACCCACAGTTGCGACTGGGAGGCAAAGTAGCACCTTTATTCACTCTTTAAATTGAACCTGAAACAAAGGCTCCAGAAAGTCTGTGGGAATGCCTGACAACGCCCAACACTGTTGTGAGTGTAGAAAATGCACAATACAAATTAAGGAATGTATACTTTTTTCTTCATAAATGTGTTATTATGGTTATCATTGTACCACTGTAATATAAGATAAGTGATAATAAAGTAATGTCCGTGCTAATCTTGTTCTTCGACTAAAAGAGTGGGATGGACTTCCTATCGGTCTTGCGCTGTTGAAACACTTACACGACTGAATGATTCCCGCAGACCTTCTCCGATGTACAGAGAACATTCCCGCCGCTTAGTTTATCTCCATTAAGTAATTCAGTCGGAAGCTGTTGGCTCTTTGCTGGGCATAATGGGGTCAATATGTCACTGCCCTTGGTCGACTTTAACTCACTTTCCATACAGATAAGACCATTTAGGAATTCCTGGGGTGTTTACGCACACACGCGCACACGCGCGCGCACATAATGACCTGTATGGGTGGTTTTGTCGGTGTGATAAACCATGCCCCAGACTTACATATAAATGCATGTGAAACCACTTGAAGATAAGGAGCTGTACGTTACCTCTCCGGTCCTGGCTGTGTTTCTAGTGATATGGCACCTCAGATACCATCAGGGAGGCTTTGACAGCTGCAGTAACACATCCCCTGCAGGATTTAAAAGATAGCAGTATACAGCGGTCACTAATGGCACATCGGTCCGAAAACAGCTAAGCTCTACTATACTTTTTCAGATTATAGCTGGATGTAGATCTATTTGAAGTTTAACTTGTGATGTGGTGTGACAGACTGTCAGACAGACAGACAGAGAGGCGTGGGAGATCGAAAGACTGAAACCAGCCAGGCTGTGGTCTGATGAGTGTTCAGCCAGCCACAGTCAACCTACTGCATTCTCACAAACACCGCCTGACCTTTTTGGGATCTAGCTGTTATCAAAGCTGTTGATCGTTGTCATGTTTCGGGTGATAACGAGACTTGTCTGCTTGTTTGGGTTTGAAAGCTCGTGCTGTGACATGACACTGTGACATTTTCTAGTCAGTGAAATTGCACTGAAACATGCACCTCATAACAAACTCTACCCTAGAAGAGTTTACGTCTACGGTTGTCATATGACACTGAATTCAGTTTTGTCCAAGCCTGTCCTTCATGTAATGTGATGCGCAAGTTTTAATGTTCTCCTTTTACATGTTTAACGGAGTTAAGATTGTACTCACTCCACAGCTAGTTTGAAATGTTTCAGATAATGTCAGGGTTTATTTTTTTAATATAAGCCCTGCTTGAGACAAATACATACACGTATATGTATAATGAAACACACCAATCATACAGCTCCCACAGTTTACTCAGAAGTGTTTTCCTAGAATTCCTCCAGTCTCAATAGAAGCACCAGCAGTTAGTCAGTCACAGCTAGTGTCTTGGCTTCCATCCACCCTAACAGTATAAGACTGTTAGAATAGAACTGCTTCAGATGACTCATCCTTCATTTATGAGATTCACAGCCATCTATTCCACCTCAGGGAACCAAGGCCAGGCCATAGAGAACCTATTTAGTTACTAGAGAGGCTGTGTCATTATCCTTCACTTTCCAGAATGGGATTAAATGGCAGCCATTTTGATCAGTGGAGAAATCAAAATAAGTTGTTTTGCAGTAGTAATTTCCTGAATTTACTTAGCAAAAATATCTAAGTTGTGGGATATATCAGAAATTGTGCAGTTGAATTGTCAATATATTCTTAGAACTAAAAACACTTTATTCAGGTTTTATATCAGTTTTCTGTTCATCTCTAACATTGATGCAAAAAGAATATGACTGTGTAGAGTATGTGTACCTGTTAGCCTAAACCCTTAAACATTACAAATTGCCAAAAAACACTGTTTGATTTGAATCCAAAGACGCCCGTCCATCTTTTGCGATTTTCAGTGTCTCTACCGGTATATCGACTTTTTACATCCATGTAACTTTTTTAATTTAAACCAATCAGATTTGCCATTAAGAAGTTATGGATTTGTAAGTGCATTCAAATAGCCTGCCTTACACAATTAAGCCTGAATCATATTATAAAGAGAATAAATGTTTTTTTTTATGTGATGCCTAAAATAAAACAGTTTGTGCTAGGGGTGCAACAACTAATTGATTGCCTTGATGATAAAAATCTAATTTAATCATCGATTCATTATCACAGTAAAGGTGAAGAATGGCAGAGGCCACAATAGTGGGATGTTGTGTTATACCCAAGATGTCTAAAGTATGCCGAAAGTTTTACAACCAAGGGTCAAGTCAAAAAAGACCGCAACATGTGCAGAGCTGACATACATTGCACCAGAGCATGACTGTGATGCATTAGCCCCTGAAAAGAGAAAAGGATCAGATCAATCTTAAACAAGTGTATCACTGTTGGCGGTGTAGAGAGCTTGTTTTCATTATGCTTCATAGCATGAGTTGCATTTTTGAAGTGAGAAATCGTTCATCACGAATGCATGGTTGGTTGCGTATTAATGAAAGTACCAATCTGGTGGGTTGCTTTTTTGAATAGAGTTTGTTCACAGCCAAGCAGCACCTGTTAGCTAAGCATTAATTGTGTTACTGATGGATCTTGTATTGTGTGTCAAACTTAACAAATGGTATATTGTAGTTGATTTCCAACTATAAAAAATAACTAATTAGAGCCCCATTGAAACAAGACTAACAAGGCCAAACAAAAGTAGAATATTTTTTTTAACACACTGATGACCATTAAAATATCATGTGTGCACAATGCCTTTGTTGTCTGCTGCAATAATTCAGATATTTAGAATATTTTAGAATTTGTAATAATTAAATAAATACAATACAATTAACATTCTTAACAATAAATTGAGATGTGCAATTTAAGCCTATGTTTGTTTGGGACAAACATAGGCTTAAATTGTTCACTTGGTACCCATTAAGCCCAGTCCAGACTTTTTACATGTTTTATAATACATCTGACATGACAAAATTGTGTAAGTTTGTTTTCATTGAAAGCTATGCTTGCCATTACACCACAAAGCACCAGTACTTTGCTGCATTTACAACTTGTCTAAGTCCTATAATCAACAGGCTTCAGCTAATGTATGACTGTGGAGTGACTGCAATGAATGCAAGGTTTGAATGGCATGTTGGCATTTTTTCAGTTAATTTGGCAAATAAATGGAATAATTCCTCCAAATCTGAATGGCTTACTAGCTAACAAACATGCACTGCTGATAAATTCTTCAAATTCATTGTCATATACCATATCATATAACAGCAGTGGCAAACCATAGCTGATAAACTCCTTGACCAAAACGGCTAACCTTAAATACAATATTACAATACCAGGATTCTAGTGTTTTTGTCTTCTATGGATCAGGCTGCATAAAGCTCCCCTCTCCCCCAGAGACATGGCCCCTCCTGATTGGGTTTCAACTCCCCTCTCTGGTGATCTCCAGCGGCCCAAAGCTATCCTCTTCTCTCCCCTGATGTACAGCCCTACCGCCTGGGCTACACTTCCTTTCTCTCCCCCACCGTGTATCCTTCAGCAGGCCTGAAGCTTCAATTGGAGGCTTGGCGCAGGGCCAGGTGATCAGACTCTCTCGGTAGGGTGCTTAACAGGCAGGCTGCCATTCATTCTGCCAGAACACTGGAAGACTGAATGAGTCACTGACATAGTGGAGAGGAGGTCTAGTACATCGGCCATGCCTGCTGGTTTTTAAGAATGAGATCGGAGTCCAGGAATGTAATTTGCTCTTCAATACACATCAACCAACCTTGTGTAGCATTGTTTATGAGATACATTCAGACTTGCATAATACCATGTGTATACTATAAACATCTTGGACCCATTCCACAGCATTCTTTCACATTTAAACGGCAAAGGAATGAATTAAATGTATTTATTTATTTGTCATTGTGCTGGCTGAAATCTCTAGAGATTCTCTTATTCTCTTACAAGTGTTCATTCGAAGAGTCTGAATACAATTTAAATAAAAACAATTCCTATTAACAATAGCATAGTAATTGGTATCTAGAGACAATCAAATAATAATACAAATAAAAAACATTTATTAACAGCGTTAAAAAATTGTACTGTACAGCTACAGTACATAGATCTATAAAATAACAGGTTTTATATTCAAAAAGACTTAGTGTAACTACTAATACAATGGCACCCATAGGCGGAAATCCCGGGGGGACGGGGGACACACGACCTCCATCCTGGGGAAAACTATGATTTGTCCAGTGGCATAGGTTTCATTTTAAATGAGTGGGACATGCCCCCCCCACTTTTTGAAAATGGCATTTTGTCCCCCCCACTTTTTATTAACAGAACAGTATTATAAGAGAAGCTCAAACACTGCTTTAGAATGGTGCGGAGGCAGGACAGTAATTCGTGATTAAGACTGGCTTTTGGAACACGCACAGGTACTTTGCTTTGAGGTAGTTGCTGGAAAGGTCATGTGTGCGGAGATAGTTACCGAAGAAGAGTGGAGGCTTTCATTGCTACTAGCAAAAGTGATATCTGGCTCATGAAAGTTCGGTAATCTAGCTGACATTACCTCTAGCTAGCTACCTCCCATAACATATGAATGAGGTAGATAATTACCTAAGCTCTCAGAGAGAGTTTTCTTAAAAACAGCAACCATGTTAAGTGTGGTTTGCAACAAACTTTTTATATTAACTACAGTTGCAAAATAAATATTACAGGTTGCTAGCTATCATTTTGTTTGCTAGCTAGCAAACAATCTAACACATTAACACTTTGTTCATTCCACTCACAGCTAGCACTGAGATGACACCAGCCAAGAAGAGACTTAAATTAGACATACAGGCATTTTTTCTTGGTAAAGACAAAGTGAGTGCCACAGCTAGCTATCTATGAGAAATTGCAAGATATAGCTGGCTAACTAACTAGGGTAATAGTCCATCTCTTGAAAAGTTAGCTAACGTTACATGTTCCCTGCACATAGATAGTTGAATTTTACATTTCAACCTAATGTGGATCTTATACACTGGATATAAAAAGTCTACACACCCCTGTTAAAATGCCAGGTTCTTGTGATGTAAAAGAATGAGACAAAGATAAATCATGTCAGAACTTTTTCCACCATTAATGTGACCTATAACGTAAACAATACAATTGAAAAACAAACTGAAATCTTTGAGGGGGAAAAATAAAAAATAAAAAACTCACAATAACCTGGTTTCATAAGTGTGCACACCCTTAAACTAATACTTTGTTGAAGCACCTTTTGATTTTATTACAGCACTCAGTCTTTTTGGGTAGGAGTCTATTAGAATGGCACATCTTGACGTGGCAATATTTGCCCACTCTTCTTTGCAAAAGCGCTCCAAATCTGTCAGATTGCGAGGACATCTCCTGTGCACAGCCCTCTTCAGATCACCCCACAGATGTTCAATTGGATTCAGGTCAGGGCTCTGGCTGGGCCATTCCAAAACGTTAATCTTCTTCTGGTGAAGCCATGCTTTTGTGGATTTGGATGTGTGCTTTGGGTGGTTGTCCTGCTGAAAGGTGAACTTCCTCTTCATCTTCAGCTTTCTAACGGACGCCTGAAGGTTTTCTGCCAAAATTGCCTGGTGTTTGAAACTGTTCATAATTCCCTCCACCCTGACTAAGGCCCCGGTTCCAGCTGAAGAAAAACAGCCCCAAAGCATGATGCTGCCACCACCATGCTTCACTGTGGGTATGGTGCTCTTTGGGTGATGTGTAGTGTTGTTTTTGCGACAAACATACCTTTTGGAATTATGGCCAAAAAGTTCAACCTTGGTTTCATCAGACCATAACACATTTTCCCACGTGCTTTTGGGGGACTTGATGTTTGTTTTTGCAAACTTCAGCCGGGCTTGGATGTTTTTCTTTGTAAGAAAAGGCTTCCGTCTTGCCACCCCACCCCATAGCCCATTCATATGAAGAATACGGGAGATTGTTGTCACAAGTAGCACACAGCCAGTACTTGCCAGAAATTCCTGCAGTTCCTTTAATGTTGCTGTAGGCCTCTTGGAAGCCTCCCTGACCAG
>JACXGI010006425.1:28268-42107 GCA_016801175.1 Esox masquinongy
CTGTCTTCACTGTGTTCCATGGTATATCTAATGCTTTGGAAATTCTTTTGTACCCTTCTCCTGACTGATATCTTTCAACAATGAGATCCCTCTGATGCTTTGGAAGCTCTCTGCGGACCATGGCTTTTGCTCTGAGATGCAACTAAGAAAATGTCAGGAAAATCCTACTAGAACAGCTAAACTTTATTTGTGATTAATCCGAGTCACTTTAAATGATTGCAGGTGTGTAATGACTTCTATTTAACATGAGTTTGAATGTGATTGGTTAATTCTGAACACAGCCACATCCCCAGTTATGAGGGTGTGCACAATTATGCAACCAGGTTATTGTAAGGTTTTTTTCATTTTTCCCCCTCGAAGATTACAGTTTGTTTTTCAATTGAATTATTCTGTCACGGTGGGTTTGCGGGAGTAAGGAACCACGCGCAGGCATTCTCACGTTTGTGGGTTTTTAATAGAAACAAAACCAAAACCAAACAACGAACGGACGATAATGATTAACTGAATGAAAAATAAAGTGCGCAACATGCGTCTTATAACAAATAACATCAAACAGTTAATACACGGCAACACTCACCAACAAACTGGATAACAAGAAACAATGATCCACAAATGCGGGGAGCAGAGGGGAAACATTTAAACACTTACAAACGATGTGATAGGGACCTGGTGTGCAAGGTTAACGACATGTGACGCAGACAAATCCGGGATGTGTTCGTGAGTGATGGTAACTGCAGGTGCACGGAACGGTGGCGCTGCTGCTCACCGTACCGTGACAGTACCCCCTCTCAAAGGTGGACGGGCCAACACGAACCCAGGCCCAAGGGAGGGGGGGCAGGGCAGCGCAGAACCCCCACCGGCACAAACCCGCCGAGGGGGCGGAACAGCCGAGACTAACCAGGGCGGCGGAGCCGTCGGGACAGGCGGAGGGTCAGGAGCCGGGAGAGCCAGCGGAGGGTCAGGAGCCGGGAGAGGGCCAGGAGAGGGCGCCGTGGCGGCCGGGACAGGAGAGGGCGCCGTGGCGTCCGGGACAGGAGAGGGCGCCGTGGCGGCCGGGACAGGAGAGGGCGCCGGTGTGGCCGGAACAGGAGAGGGTACGGCAGGACAAGGCGACAGCTCCAGGGCAGGAGAGGGCGCCGCGGGACGAGGCGGCCAGTCCTCTGCAGGCTCGGGCGGCGGCGGCGGCCAGTCCCCTGCGGGCTCGGGCGGCGGCGGCCAGTCCCCGGCGGGCCCGGGTGGCGACCAGTCCTCGGCAGGTTCTGGCGGCGGCGAAAACGGCAGCAGGGGGAACTGACGGCGGCGACCACTGGGCAGCAGGAGGAGCTGGCTGCGACTCCAAGGCAGCAGGGGGCGCTGGCTGCGACTCCAAGGCAGCAGGGAATAGCCGGCGCCGTGGCGCTGGCACCGGACGTAGAGGGGGCGCCGTCAGGACCTCCCTCGGGCACCCACTCAGCCCCCCCCGTAAAATTTTCCTGGGGGGGCCTCTGGGTCTCCGTCACCCGAGGAGGCCTCGATTCAGGAGGGGACCGCGGACCAGGCATTGGGCACCTCGCCCTGTATTGCGGTGCTGCCTTCCTCCTTCTTCGGCCTCCTCTCCTACATCTCGTCCTCCCTGCCTCCTGCATATCCTGCAGGAGCCCTTTCACCAACTCCTCCTGCTCCTTAGTGAGGGGCTTGACCACTCCCCATTGGTCCATGCCCCACAGCGACCCCCCAAACTCTTCTTGGGGCAATCTCCCTCCTTGCTCCATCGGGGGGGTCTTCCTCCACTCTCCCATAAACCGTCTCCTCGTCATCCGAGGAGAGGGAGTCAAACCCCCAATCACCCCTCCAGGTATAACTCTTTCCTGGAGGGACAACCTGCTGGTTCCATTCGTGGTGGATCATTCTGCCACGGCAGGTTTGCGGGAGTAAGGAACCACGCGCAGGCATTCTCACATTCGTGGGTTTTTAATAGAAACAAAACCAAACAACGAACGGACGATAATGATTAACTGAATGAAAAATGAAGTGCGCAACATGCGTCTTATAACAAATAACATCAACCAGTTAATACACGGCAACACCCACCAATAAACGCGATAAAAAGAAACAATGATCCACAAATGCGGGGAGCAGAGAGGAAACATTCAACACTTACAAACGATGTGATAGGGACCTGGTGTGCATGATTAGAGACATGTGACACAGACCGGGATGTGTTCGTGAGTGATGGGAACTGCAGGTGCACGGAACGGTAGCGCTGCTGCTCACTGTACCGTGGCATATTCACATTATAGGTCACATTAAAAGTGGAAAAAGTTCTGACATGATTTATCTTTGTCTCATTCTTTTACATCACAAAAACCTGGCATTTTAACAGGGGTGTAGACTTTTTATATCCACTGTAGATCGAACATTGCCATCAGGTTCTGCAGGAATCAGTCTAGATCAAGCTGTTTATGTCATGTTCTGTACTGCATTTTAGCGGGATCAGATGGTGACCATGACAGAGTTCTCTGTCACAGTAGGATCAGACAGCCAGGGAGAAAAGGTCAACCATGGAGCTGAGGTGAAATGATGATACATAGCAGTTGTCTATAAAACTGGATAATTTAACCAAAATTATTTGTTATCATGTGTAGCCCATATCTTGAATGTTGATATTTATTAGCAGAACCTGAAGGATGTTGAGTCAACCACTGTAGTCATGCCAGAGGGTTGTGGTGGAGCTTAGAAGGTGAGGTTGTGAAATACATGCAAAATGTACATGTAGATCACATTATGTCACCCACACTAAGAACACACATACTAGACAATATCTTAACTATGTAATATTAAATAAAATGGCTGAAGGCAGTATTTTTCATGTTTATTCTAGCAGAATCAAAGAGATGTTGTGTCCACCAGTGCACATACACCATATTGCCAAAAGTATGTGGACACCCGACCATCACACCTATATCAGCTTGTTGGACATCCCATTCCAAAACCATGTGCATTTGCAAAAAATATTTGTCCCCCTCACATTTGAAAGCAAACCTACGCCCCTGGATTTGTCCCCCCCAATATATCACTGTAAGCAAAACTATGTAATTTCAATAATATTAATATGACGCAATGAGAGCACCTATCGGCGATTATCGATGTTTAATAGCACGTTTTAAGATTCAAAAGATTGCGACCCCCCGCCATTCGCCTCACAATGGTTTGATGCACTGCCCAGACCTGAGCAGCCCTGAACTGCCCCCCGCAGCCCTGAGCAGCGGCACCTGGTGCAGGTACAGTGCGTGCATGGGTGGGAATCTGACAGAGTCTGTCGTTGGTGGCTGACTTTCAGTAAGTAGTTCAAACAAAGGATGTGTTATACATTTCTTTACTTATAACACTCAATACAATAAAACACATAACCGTCACCAGTCATTTATTTTCATTTTCACTACATTGAATTACAGGTCACACTTTATGTTAGTTAGCGGTTAGCTGACGTTTGCTAGCTAGCTACAGTAAAATCAACCAGTGTTTGCAGTTGTTTGAATTCGAGTCAATGAGAGAAGCTTACAGTGCAATGTAATGTTCCTTAGCTGGCAAGGTGGTCGTGTTCGTGTCTACCATCTGAAAGGCACTCAATGCACATAGCTATTGTGAGATTAATCCAGTAAGTTTGTTTTATTTTGGTAGGGTTCACACAATAGCTGAATTTGCAGAGCTACAGTAGTAAGCCAACCCATGGCGCAAACTAAAACAGTATTACAGCAGTACACTTCGTGTCCCCCTCAATAATTGCTCTTGAGAAAATGTAATGTAATTGTCCCCTCCAAAGTTGATATCAGATTTTCGCCCATGCATCAACCTACAATAAATACAGTACCAGTTGAAAGTTTGGGCACACTGCCATTCACTTGAATGGGTAAGGATGTCCAAACATTTGACTGGTACAGTACATAATATACATTAACATACATGTGTACATAAGAAACAATATTTACAAATCTCCACATAGTTTTGTCATTGTTGTTCAAACATGAAAAAAAACATCTCTAAATTTATCTACTTTAAGTGTGTGTTTTCCTATCCAATGTGTGTTGTCAATCTTCTACTAATGCTAGCATTTTAATCAGATCCACATCTTCCATGGATTGGGGAGGATAACTGTATGCTATACAAATATTTGACGACATATGGTATCTAGTAATTCAATCAAATGGTCAAACAATGTGAAAAAACAAAGCCGTAATGTTAATATCCACTGCTGTTAATGTGCAATGTTTCTTTTCATTCCACATACTTTTATCTTTGGTTTGTTTCTCTGCATTGAGATTATATCGCTGCGATATTGGTTCTGCGAGCGTCTCTCGATCCCCTCACTGTTATTACATCAGCAGTCAGGGGGTTAGCTCAGACAGATATTGCACAAATGGAGTGTTCTAGAAACCATCTGTTAGGCTCCTCATTTTGGACGTTGCGCTGCTGCAATCGCAAAGTCAAAACACATAACAAATATCCTCCACAGTGAAGAATCATTGTGGTTGGCCATACGCAGCTACTCTCTCATACAAAACAGCTTAGAATATCTCACCTATAGCAAATGCCATTGGTGTATTCCATTACAAGGCAAATCTTGCAAAATGTTTTTAAAAAAGTGGACCAAAATGGACCCAGCGTCATCTTTGACATCATAAACTTGATCCAGACTTGGTTGAATGGTTATTCGATCCCATGCGGTTAAGTATAAGTGGTACTCTAGTTGCTTTCAGCAGTTTAAAACGTAGGCTGCGTATTGTACCGTGCTCCCTCAGTAGTCCACTTGCCAGGTGAGGTGAGGAGCAGCTGTGGAATGTGCACGGGCTATGTTCGTTTAGTCTACTCCTGACCGCTGTGAAGGAGATACTATGTTATTTTCCTGGCAGGGACTGAGGTTACTTTTGGACCATTGACAGATGTGTGTGTCCGTGTGTCGGCATGTATGGTTGTGTGGCTGTGTTTATGTTTATCCGCAGTGGCAATGCTGGAACTAAATAGAAATAGAATATTGTGTGAATCTATTTCTCTGGGCAGTTGTTGTCTATTTGGATGTAACAACACCATATAACATTAGACAAAATGCATGTAAACATGAACACAGTTACAAGTAACAAGAATGTCTTCTGTTGTCCAAAATGTTGTTGGTATCTTGTGAGAAGTATATATCCTACAAAAATTAAACAAACTGAACAGAAAACACACTGGACAATCCAAAAAGCTGTCTACACCTGATGATCAGTACCTAAAGGTCACTTTCTTGAGTGACCTTTAGGTACTGATCATTTTTCAAGGAAATTTTGTCAAGTGCTTGCTCAGCACCAGGCAGAGTAATTTGACACTAAAGTACACTCTTTGACAGTGAGGAGTCTTACAAGTTGACATCTTTGATTGACAGACGAACATGTTTTCTTTCACACTTAGTAACCCTGATGAAGACCTCCAGGTATTTTGTAACAGAATTCTGCCGAAGGAACACAATGTTAGATCGGCCTCCTCAGCGCTCTGACTAGCCAAAAGAAAATTGATGGTAAATCTTGCAAGAAGCTTGGAAGACTACAGGACTACTTAAAATACACTAATATATACCAAAGCAAATGGTTTTAGTTTTGCATTCTAAGGAAGGACACACAAACTACTGACTTATTTGAAAACACAATGTTTTTGTTACTTTTCATTCTATTACTATTCATTTCAGGGCCCTGCATACAGTTTTAATTTTTCTAAGGGGCGCAGCATATAGTATGCATTTTTCTAGGGGGCCCAGCACAGACAATATTTTTCTAGAGGGCCTGGGCAAATCTTGACTTTGAGTCCCTGTTGGCTTTAAGTCAAGGTGGTGAACTCAAGTGTACTTGTACTTCCTAGACCGGCTGGCTGTACATTTCTGCCTCTACGTCCTTGACATCTTAGTGTTGACTTTGTATGTGTCAAAGGGCCTGTTACAGGGTATGAGAACAGAAGGAGAATTGTTGAACCCGCTATCCGACACATCCGCAGCTCCTGGGGACAGACAGAAGTGATTCGTCTCCGCTACTCTCTGTAAACTACTGCTGTTAATCCCATCACAACGAGCTCATTAAGCTGTTCCTCTGCCTCCGAAAGTAACCGCATTAGTCTCAGTGTGATTTTATTCAGTTGTCTTTTGAAGGGATTGCGTCTCCAGAGAGTTTGAAGGATCCGTTTTGAATAAATGATAAATCCATTGACAAAAATGAACCAGAGCACGATCACTGTGTGATTTTGTGGCAGTATAATTAGGTCGAAACTGAGAAAGGTGGAATGGCAAGCAGACAACCGTGAGTGCCGGGTGACCTTATCTGACTGCAACACCGATGACAGTTTTGTTTATGTTGACAAAATCTCAGTGGCATAAAGTGAGTTGTCACTTCCAGAGCTCCTAGCTACGGCTTATGATACTGCTAGCTGACACAGTACACAGGTGACACACACATACACACAACATCTTTGTTGACTATACACACAAAATTTCAGCCACGGTGTGACAGGGCAACGAATTCACCAGTCCCTCAACCACACAGGATGTTGTTCAAGTCAGCAGAAATGGTTGGTTGAGTCCATGAGAATGTACAGTGGTGTTTGTTCTCAGCCATCCCGACCTAACTGTGTGACGACTCTTCTGTACATGGAACAAAAGACGAAAGATACAATTCCTGAGATCGTATCAAAGAGCAACAATCTTACTGACATCTGATGAATAGCATGCAGGGGAGAGTAGTTAAGTAGATCTTATCATAAAGCGAAAATCATACAAACCTCTCTACCGACAGTAAAATGCATAAGGCACACTCAACGAGCTGTTTCTCGCTGATCTAGTGACAAATACCCAATGTCAAATTTGTTCTCATATCTAAGAGATCTTACAGAGTGATTGGCATGCTACAGCCATGCCATTCTAAACTCAGTTCTTTTAAACACAAACACACAAGTGCATACACATACACCTTCAAACACACACATGCACACACACACACACACACACACAAACTGTGCTCTGTGACCGACCCTTCAGGCAGAATTTGGCAGTGTTCTCCACCCCGGCCGCGAATCCATATCCATTTCTATAAACCGTAATGTCCTAGTCATAGAAAAACAGAGACAAAGAGACATTCTTTTGTAATGGTTTTCCGTTCGTGTCGGTATGCCTGCGGTAGCTAGCGTTCCAGTCATTTGTGCTGTAATGGAATGCTAACTGCTGGGGCCTCATGACCTGTACTGTACACCGGAGGCATGTTCAGTTTAACATGTTGTCTTCTGTTAGCTGGGTGTCACGGCAATATATTATTACTCTCAATGGAGATACAGTGCACTCGTACGGTGACTGAGATGAGACTGTAATTGTAGACGCTGACCTGTGCTCCTTCCTTCCACACTTTTCCCTCCTTTCCTTCCTCCTCCCAATTGTTACTTTGCTATCCTCCTGCTTCCTTCTCTTCCTCTCTCACATTCTTTTCTGAGGGCAGGTTGTCCATATGTTAATTGGCTTCACCTGCTGTTGCATCAACTTTCTGAGGTAAGCAGAGTTTTAAAATGCTACTAAAAGGCTTCTAAAGTGTGTTTGATTTGCTGAAAAAAAGTCTCACCCCATACAAAATAACATAATTTCATTATAAGAAATGGAGTGTAACAATTCACATTTCCTGTTACTGGAGCATCATTTTCATACCGTGTGAAACTGACATCAATTAAAATATTGCATTTATAGTGCAAAGCAGGTCAGTGGAAGAGATATGAGAGAGATCTAGGATTCCTACCTGCTGAAGCAGATTGTGTCATTTGCCTGCCAACAACATATCAAGCTTTTGTATCCAACAGCACTTAATCTGACTGGTGGACTTAGAATACTGTATATCATGTCCCCCTTGAATACTGTATATCCTGTCCCCCTTAAATACTGTATATCCTGTCCCCCTTGAATCTCTGGGGGTACAGTAGGGTTAGGAGTTACTAGGGCTGATCCCAGAATTGGGGTTGTAAACAAGATTTTGTGAATTAGTTCTCATGAGCAATTCTCAGCAAGGGGTGAAGTCAATAAGGTATGCAAAGGCTGTTTGGCATGGTCAAGGCAATTCCACAAAAGACTGCTGGCAGTCGCTACAAGCTGCCAAATGACAAACTGACAGATAACCTTGAATTGAGGACACAGGGCGATACCACCTAGATCCTAGAGTTGGGGAGGGTTGTCCGTTTTGTTACAAGTCTGAAACTAATCGAAGGGTCCAAGACTAGATTTTTTTTTTGCCAAACAGCTAGTTGATGTGGGAGGTGTTTTTTCCAGGCTACTCATTCTAGTACAACCCTGTTTCCAAAAAATTTGATTTGTTAAATTGGTTAACCTGACTGGTTGCAATTTCACTCAAATATCTGTGTGCTCAAATATGTAAATATAAAAAAGACAACTACACCTACGCGGAAATGTTGGGTGTACTAAAGCGGGTGGTGTGCTAAATACTCCGGGTGGTGCACTAAATACAACCCTGTTTCCAAAAAAGTTGGGATGGTGTGTAAAATGTCAATAAAAACAGAATGCAATGATGTGCAAATCATTTAAACCCTATATTCAATAGAAAATAGTACAAAGACACAAAGACAAAGACAAAATATATGTCCACACTGACTTTGATGCCAGCAACACATTTCAAAAAAGTTGGGACAGAGGCAACAAAAGACTGGAAAAGGTGCGTAATACTAAAAGACTAAACCTGGTGGAATATCACACAGCTAATTAGGTCAATTGGCAACAGGTTAGTAACAAGATTGGGATATTAAACGATCATTCCAGAGAGGATGGGTCTGTCAGATGTGAGGATGGGGAGGGGTTCACCACTCTGTGAAAGACTGCGCAGGCAGTTTCTCAGCGTAAAATTTCAAAGAGTTTGGAGATCTCATCATCTACGGGACATAATATCATTAACAGATTCAGAGAATCCAGAGATATCCCTGTATGCAAGGCACAAGGCCAAAAACCATTGGATGGTCGTGATCTTTGGGCCCTCAGGCAGCACTGCATTAAAAACAGATACGATTCTGTAGTGGAAATCACTGAATGAGCTCAGGAACACTTCCAAAAACCATTGTCTGTGAACACAGTACGTTGCTGCATCCACAAATGCAAGTTAAAACTCTACCATGCAAAGAAACCATATATAAACAAGATCCAGAACCGCCGCCACCTTTTCTGGGTCCAAGGCCATTTAAGATAGACTGACGAATCAAAATAAGAAATCAATTTTGGTAATCATGGACGCCGCGTCCTCCGGACTAAAGAGGAGAGGGACCATCCAGCTTGATATCAGCGCACAGTTCAAAAACCAGCATCCGTAACAGTATGGGGATGCATTAGTGCACATGGCATGGGTGACTTGCACATCTGTGAAGGCACCATTAATGCTGAACAATTTACACCGATCAGCCATAACATTATGATCACCTGCCTAATATTGTGTAGGTCCCCATTTTGCCGCCAAAACAGCCCTGACCCATCGAGGCATGGACTCCACTAGACCTCTGAAGGTGTGTTGTGGTGTCTGGCACCAAGATGTTAGCAGCAGATCCTTAAAGTCCTGTAAATTTCAGGGTGGGGCCTCCATGGATCGGACCTGTTTGTCCAGCACATCCCAAAGATGCTCGATTGGATTGAGATCTGGGGAATTTGGTGGCCAAGTCAACACCTTGAACTCATCGTTGTATTCCTCAAACAAGTCCTGAACCATTTTTGCTTTGTGGCAGGGCGCATTATTCTGCTGAAAGAGGCCAATGCCATCAGGGAATACCGTTGCCATGAAAGGGTGCACATGGTCTACAACAATGCTCAGGTAGGTGGTACGTGTCAAAGTAACATCCACATGAATGGCAGGACTCAAGTTTTCCCAGCAGAACATTGCCCAAAGCATCACACTGCCTCCGCCGGCTTGCCTTCTTCCCATAGTGCATCCTGGTGCCATGTGTTCTCCAGGTAAGTGACATACACGCACCCAGCCATCCACGTGATGTAAAAGAAAACATGATTCATCAGATCAGGCCACCTTTTTCCATTGCTCTGTGGTCCAGTTCTGATGCTCAAGTGCCCATTGTAGGCACTTTTGGCAGTGGACAGGGGTCAGCATGGGCACCCTGACTGGTCTGCGGCTATGCAGCCCCATACGCAACAAACTGGGATGCACTGTATTTTCTGACACTTTTCTATCAGTACCAGCATTAACTTTTTCAGCAATTTGAGCTACAGTAGTTTGTCTGTTGGATCGGACCACACGGGCCAGCCTTCGATCCCCACGTGCATCAGTGAGCCTTGACCGCCCATGACCTTGTCGTCGGTTCACCGCTTTTCCTTCCTTGGACCATTTGATAGGTACTGACCACTGCAGACCGGTAACACCCCACAAGGGCTGCAGTTCTGGAGATGCTCTGACCCAGTCATCTAGCCATCACAATTTGCGAGATAATCAGTGTTACTCATTTCACCTGTCAGTGGTCATAATGTTATGGCTGATCGTTTATACAGGTTTTGGGGCAACATATGCTGCCATCCAGATGACATCTTTTTCAGGGAAGGCCTTGCTTATTTCAGCAAGACAATGCCAAACCGCATTCTGCCCATATTACAACAGCATGGCTCCGTAGTAAAAGAGTCTGTGCGCTAAACTGGGCTGCTTGCAGTCCAGATCTGTCACCCACTGAAAACATTTGGTGCCTTATGAAATGAAAGATCTGACTCAGTTCCCAAATGCTTACAGAGTATTGTTAAAAGAAGAGGTGATCGAACACAGTGGTAAACATGCCCCTGTCCCAACTTTTTTGAAACGGGTTACCGTCATCAAATTCAAAATGGGCATTTATTTTTCCAAAAAACAATAACATTTCTCAGTTTCAACATTTGATATGTTGTATTTGTACTATTTTCAATTAAATACCGGGATAAATGATTTGCACATCATTGCATTCTGTTTTCATTTGCATTTTACACAGTGTCCCAACATTTTTGGAAACAGGGTTGTATATTAAACACATGACTGTATACAGAATATTTCATATAAACATTGGAACCTTTCCTATGCATGACAGTGTAATAAAATATAGGATGTTTACAGGAGTGTGTAGATCCTGAGATGTGCAGCCCTGAAAGGGATGAGAGGACCTGATGGTTCACAGTGTCGAATACATCAGATAGTAGGACAGTGTCAGAGGATGAAGTCAGCTTTTGCCTTGTGGTGAGCCTGTATGACACAGGAGAACACTCAGTGAGAGATATACACAGTCTGTCAGTGACAGACGTTTTGGAAAGAAAAGACTGTGGCTACCGCTTGTCAGGTGGTACTTCCTTTGCCTGCCTCAATATCCTGTCCACAGTGTGTTTGCGTGCGTGTCCTTGTTTTACTATTTGTGGGTTAAATAGGATTTGTTTTTTATTAACCTAAAACAGGATTTGGTTTTTGGGGGATTTCCTCATCGGCACCTACAAAAAGTCAACAGAGATAAAAATGGCCTTGTTTCTCAACCCTTATGGGGACATTTTAGTTATCACCTGGTTGCTAAGTGTGAACAAACACACACACATAAACACCTTTGAAGTCTCACCAGTGTCGACATCATTGGTTATGACATTGCAGGTGGCAAGCAGTCTCATCATGATTGGAGAGCAGAAGCACAGTTTAAAGAAATCAAACTACCCACCCATTTGGATGATGGTTTTAAACATGCATCAAACAACTAGAAGTACTCCATTTTGACGAGACGTTCGTTAAAGAAGTAGGTGTCTTGTTTGGGTTTTCTAGCTTACTGATCTTGTTCTTCAGAAGAGAAATCAAGGTCACGTCTTGTCTAGTGTAATCTGAATGATTTCAGAACTGAAGTGGGTGGACTCCACATTTAAATGGGCTCCCTAGTCCTCAGGGTCAGATTAAGGGCATGGAACAATTGCATGTTTGGGTGGATGATTTCTTCCTTTTGAAAAAAAACGATGGGGGAAAGTTAGCCATGTGGATTGAACCACAGGTTGTGTTGGTATACTGGTACAATAAAAAAGCCCACATCAGAGAGACACAGAGATGAAATGGGGTGAAGGAAGGAGAGAATTTCGAAATCCCTTTAATTCGGTCAAGACCACAGTAAGACTCAAGAACATCAACATTCAACCCTCAGACGGCCCTTGAGAGTATCAGCCTGGAAGAGAAAAAAACTTTGAGAGGGTTTAAAAAGACAAAATCAGATTCCTTTTATCATGAACCATTCCCCTCCAGAAGGCCCTGTGTGTGGACTAAGAGCCTAAATGTAGGCAGCATATTTCACTTTCAGCCCAGCAGCCATTTAGCCTTGAAGCATGCCCACCACATCCACAGACCCCGGTCCCTGTATACAGGTCTTCCAGAAGTCTAGCTTGGCTAGCTGTTACTGCAACTGTCCCTGTAGCGTCACAGCCTGTGATGGTCAGGGGCCTGAACACGAGTCAGAATAAAAGACAGAAGTAAGAATACAATGATAAGAATCACATTTTTTAAATTTACCATTTTAGTGGTGCTAAAATATAAATGTGGAAGGGGAGCAGGAGGCAGTTAAGATGCTGAAATTAGACTTGTTCTTCCACCAAAGCATGGAAGAATAGAAGTCAATGATCAAATGAGTGAGTAAGCTATTCCATTTTTGCGGTTGCTGTGCCATCAATAAAATTAAATTTGTGTTATTGTCATAAGACTGCTGAGACAATAGTGATTCAGTTTGAGAACGATTTTGAATTGTCGATATTCTGTTGATTTTGCTATAGAGCTCTACGTCAGCTATTGTGGAAAAAACATATCTCAATTTGTATTTTGCTTCGTACCAATGCATGTCATGAGCTTGTCTATGCTTCCCTGTGATTAGATACTGTGTTTCTGCTTGGTGGTCCTGATAAGGATTTATCTGGTTAATCACTGTGTGGGCAGACTGATCGCCACGCTTCTGAATGGATGGCAATGTGCATTCAGATTGTCTGTTACAGCCATGATTGGTTCTCCCTTTTTTTACAGTCACCAATAAAACAGCTTACATTTCAGTTCCGAAAATGTAGTTAGGCAGGGTATGAGGTGTAGAATACGTTTTAGCTTTGTATTCTCCACTGTTTGGATAACGATTTACATTGTGAGGCATGCTGCCGAAACAGGTGCGCTTGCGATCCTGAAACAAGCGTGATGTGCTACTCAGATAACTGTACAAAAGTTCAGCAGGATCACCATCTCTCAAAACTTTCCCTGCATACATTTTTCGTGGTCTTCAAGAATCAGTGATATCCTTGACGTACCCCCTTGTGGGCATTTTTTTCTTAGTACCCCTGGTTGGGAATCACTGTTCTAGATGTCTGGCTGTGACTGAAAGTTAAGGATGACTATGGTCCAGGGCAAGTTCATACTGTATGTATGTTACTGTATGTATGTTACTTTCATTGCCACAGAAGTTAAATGTCCTGATTTGATACATAAATTTGCATCAAAATTCAATAAATGGACAAGAAATATTTGTTGAAATGTATCTTTTTGACCTGTCATATTGGCATCAACAAATTAGCTAAACCATGAGTTTTATATAAGATATAGAAGTTTATGGATAAAAATGACTTTTTTAAGGTATCATCTTAGTATACAGCTGAAATCTTCTTCATCTTCATCTTCATCCGCTTATCCGGTATCGGGTCGCGGGGGCAGCAGCTCCAGCAGGGGACCCCAAACTTCCCTTTCCCGAGCGACATTTGCCAGCTCTGACTGGGGGATCCCGAGGCGTTCCCAGGCCAGTGTCGAAATATAATCTCTCCACCTAGTCCTGGGCCTACCCCGAGGTCTCCTCCCAGCT
>JACXGI010006426.1:0-35799 GCA_016801175.1 Esox masquinongy
ACAGATGTGACGCGGTGCCCTACATGGCCTTAAGGACAGATGTGACGCGGTGCCCTACATGGTCTTGAGGAGAGGTGGATGTGATCTGGACGTACTGCTCAGATTCAGAGCCCCAACTAATAGTATTATAATGTGGACCGAGGAAAGACGGACTTGGGGTTTAACTACATAAGGTATCTATTAGGGTACCTCAAAGCCAGGATAGCCTGCTAGGTCATGATAAAGGAAAGGTGTCTTATTACCTGAGTAGGCAGACAGATGGTGCTCGTTAACATGGTAAAGGAAAGGCAAGTGTGAAATTTAGTACAGCTTTTGAAAACCATCCCAAGGCTATTTCCAAATATCCCAGTATTCAGTACACTGCCTAAATGTCATTACTAATGTATCTAAATCACTTAATATGATATATTGTTATTATAATAAATCTTAATGCTCTGACTGTGGAAGGTATAAAATGACAGTAGAATTTGGTAACTTTTAATCTTTTTGGGGGTAGCAGGCAGTTGAAAGGTTGCTAGTTTGAATCCCAGAGATGGCGAAGTGAAAGGAAGTTAACTCTAATAGCTTCCTGATCATTGCTATGGATGAGAATTGTATTTTCTATTGTTACCGTTGTTTTAAACTTGACTGGGTTAACTGCCTTTCTCAGGGACAGATCCAAAGATGTTTAACTATGCTCGTTCAGGGATTAAATCTAGGAAACTTTAAGTTACTGGTCAGATGCTCTTACCACTTGACTACCTGCCACCCCTAAACTGTGTGTTCTCAGGCAACTTACTTCTTAGAGCATTTGTGTAATAACCAGAATTGTGTAATAACCAGAATACAGAATTAAAAAATCTGTATCTATTCCCTTTCATTTTTTCTTTATTTTCTCTCCTATCTGCAGAGGCGGTTTGCTTCCTTTCTCTCTGGGGTGGAACATCCTGTCTCCCCTGCTTTGTTACTTCACAGGCTTCTTTTTCTGCTTCTCTGTTTCTTGTCCTCATTTTGATGCCTAACTGAGAAACCTACTGTCTCATAACTTTCTCTAAATTACGACTTCAGTGACAACTCTGAGAACTTTGCTTTCTGACAGCTCTGCGGTCTAAATGACAAATGTACCTTCTACTGTTTAACTAACAACTCTGCCTGACAACTCTACTTTCTACTGTATAACTGACAACTCTACTGCCTGACAACTCTACAGTGTAACAACTCTATCGTCGCCTGTCTAACTGAGAACTCTATTTTCTATGGTATAACTGAGAACTCTATTTTCTATGGTATAACTGACAACTCTCCCTTATACTGTTTAACTGACAACTCTCCCTTCTACTGACAACTCTCTATACTGTTTAACTGACAGCTCTCCCTTATACTGTTTAACTGACAACTTTACCTTCTGCTGTCCGTCTGACAACTTGATGCTCTACTGAAGTGACTGCAAGCTCTACCCTCTACTGTCTAATTGACAGCTCCAGTGTCTGACATCTCTATCTTCTACTGTCTAATTGACAGCTCTACTGTTTGACAACTCTACAGTCTGAGAACTATACCTTCTACTGTTCAACTGATAACTATACCTTCTACTGTTTAACTGACAACTCTACCTTCTCTGATCGGCTTTTGGCAGTAAGTCTTGTCTTGTCTCACATTTCTTTCTGTTGATCTTGTGGTTTCATGAATATGAGCGAGGTGGTCCCACAACGTCTGTAAATGCTCAGAGACTCCATCTAGTGTCACGTGTGAGCATGTGCCGTTTCAGAGTGAGGATTCAGGAAATCTGTTCTACATTTTGTCCTGCAATGGCTTACATATAAAGAGATCCTGCTGTTATTCATTTATTTGTAAATAACCTGTTAAGCATACATTTTTTTTCTCCATTCTCACCGGGTAATCAGACCATGTTTGCTACATGTCTACTCCTGTCCAAAGTATATCTGTGGATCAATGTTGACGCATCCTTCAAAGTGTACTGCCTTCACTCGTAAACATTTCCATTGACAATGTAAATGAGCGTCCTTGAACACTTGCCTCTTCCTGTCACTGCAATGTATTGTTACAGAAAGCCTGTAAGTTTTGTAAAAAAAAAAAAAAAACACAACAAAAAAAACAAGATTACATGAGGTGTGCAAAATTGCTTGTGAGTCAACTCCCCCGTTTCCCATTAGAAGTTTATCACTTATTAAAAACGTGCACGACTTGACACTTTAATGTCCACCCCTTGGATGTTTACTGTGTACGTGTGCTGGTCCTGATTGAGAGTGTGTGTTTGTCTCTGCCCCAGGTGTCCAAAGACGACCGCAGCGATGTCGAGAGCAGCTCAGAAGAGGAGGTTGACACCAACGGCCGAGGTTTTAAAATGTCTCCCCCCCACAAGGAGAAAGAGAACGGCACCAATGGCTATGTGGTCCCCTCGAAGAGCTGGTCACAGCAGATCGGCCTGCACGTCAGTAAGACTAACAGGTGGTGACACGGAGAGAAGGGTTGTCTGGCCAGTTCACACTGCCGGGCCGAGTCAGGACGGGTCGTCTGGCTGGGTGACACTGCACACTGCACTAGCTGTCAGAACTCTGCTGGAAATGGACAGTTTTGATAGAAAAATATCAGCGCCTTATAGGGACAATGGGGAATATCTTCCAGGCCTTTCCACTAGTTCATCCTTACCTACAATAGGCCAAGGCCAAGGCCTAGATCTTGAATTGTTTTTCCTGCCTCATCCAGTCTCCTGGACGTTTTAGGACTGTTTCTTCACTGACCTTTGACTTCTGATTTTATAGGACTTTTCAGAACTGACAATGATCAGTGACTATGACAACGGATGTTAAATGAAGAGACAAAAATACTGTGATTAATCTAATCTTAACTGATTGCATTTTATACTGATGAGAAAACTATTTGCATTCCCTCACATTAAGTGAATGGCATTGTACTTATTGTTGAATGACCTTATCTCCATAAAATTGGTCCGTGGTTGGTGGTTTTACATGTCAACGTGATGCGGCCATTGGTTGGGAGTTTATGTTCTCCGTGTTTCACTGAGACGGACGGGAGGGAGCTGCTGCACATACTTTTAAAGTAATTGTTCCGCTTTGTCTTTTGGACTGTTTTATTTGACCAATTGCATACGAGACAAATGTTTATTAAATTTTTACGTTTCACGTTGTAAAATGGATGGTGCTTTATTGTCATTGATGTCAAATACTTACAAATATAGACACGATAGGGCTGATGCCTTTGGCTAACTAGTAGTCAGTAATATACTATAATAAAAGGTTGTGGATTGAATTATAGGTAGATATATAGTGATAAACCCGGTTCATACCACGTTTAAACATGCGTCCTGCGTCTTGATATTCGCCAGTGTCTTGGCCCATACCATAACACCTAAAATCTGAACTCTGTTTTTTTTAACGCTATATACAAGTTTAAAAGAGTTGGCTCAGTCATGATGTGAACAAGATCAGGACAAATGACACATGCTAGCTCAAGATATAGAACAGGCACTTAAACTGTTATTTGTTTTGATCGTTATTTAACCAGGTAAGTCTAATGAGAACCAATAATGATTTGGTGCAAGACGTTTTGTCATGTCACGCAGTTGTAAGCTCACTTTAATATTTCAACACATAAAATGTTAAACGAGGAGAAATGAAATTAGCTACGGTTGGAGAATGATTTATCATTAGGCTTTTAATAACTTTACAACAAGACACCTAGTAAATCTCGGAAAGGTCTTCTCTGCCACAGCCCTGACCATGGTGGCGTCCTTTGTGTGCGGAGGGGTCAGGTCATGGCCTTTCTCAAAGAACACTTAAAATCTGAGATTTTAAAGAACACAGAGTCAGAGTGATCGTTGAGAATATATTAGCCATGGAGAAAGAACATAAACCAAATTGAGAGAAAAGACAATGAGATTACGTATATCTTTACTCTTGGTGATCACATGATCAGTACCCAAAGATGATCATTAAAGTCAATTAAGAAGAAAAGAGAATGTCCTTGATTTTTTTCAAAGACAAGATGTAAAGGCAGTAATCTACGGCTTGAGGGACTCGAGGTCTTGATTTTCTGCTGCTAGCTGCAGCTCTTTCTGCTTGTTCATGTAGCGGTAGCCTCGCATGGTACACAGGTATCCCCCGTAGAGTGTTAACAGCATCATCGACGCGGAAAACCCCCGGTATCCGAAGTCGGCGAGGCGCTTTGCCGTGGGCAACATGTTGTTCCTGCCGGAACCAAAAACATGTACAGTAGGTGTCTTGTAGGGATAAACTGTAACTACATTAACATTACATTAATCTTCCCGTTTACTTGTGTTTAACGGTGTGATTATCACAGCTAAAGTAAATGTCCCTAACGTTATAGCAAGCTATATATCATAGCTACACGGTGATGATCTGGAATGAGTTTCTACTGGAATTAAGCTAGCTACCGAAGTTGTCTTGCTTTTGGTTAACTGGATTAAGGGTATTAAGAAAACCTATGAATAAAATTGAAATTGTTTTCCTTTCAAATTATCCTCGTGTAGCAAAATTGCATTGTCGCTTACCTTTATTGTAAAAGAGAAATAGTCCGATTCTTGATACACCTCTCAATGTCACCACTGCCTTACCTAGCCAACTTGTTAGCTAGCTAACCGCACCTCTTGTAAGTACGAGCATTTTTTTTTTTTTTTAGGCAACGGGGGCTTGCGAGGGACATGTCATTCGGTTCTTAAATAATCACATGAGCCGGAGGAGCCGTATTCAAGGTCTGTCCGTGTTTCCTTGTCGGATGTATTTTGATGCCGCACACGTAGCGCGCGGGTCAGTGGCTCAGTAATGGCAGCATGTGGGAAAGAGAGCTTTCTGGATGAGAAAGATGACCCCGGTGCAGCACCTTACGGCAATTTTATAAATTATTATACATTTAATCCGCCTGAAAATCGCATAAACCTGATTCCAACCACACTTATTCAGGATTTGGGGTATGGCAAAGACAGCAGTGAAACCATATTGATGCTCGACGTCGGCTGTAATTCAGGGGTGAGCTAAAGCTAGCTAGCTGGATGCATAAAACGGTTATCACGTAAGCCTTCACATATTCATCCAGAACCCACAAGCTGACAGAACAATCATCAGCCATTAAATAATTCAATTTAAAATGCCTGTGTTCAACGTAATCAAGTATTCTCTCTCATCTATCCTTGTGTACTTCAGGACCTGACAGTGGCGTTATACAGACACCTCCAGCAGAGGGCCCAGTCTGAAGACCCTACAAAGCCACCACACACTGATCTCCACCTTATGGGCTTTGACCTGGACCAATCGCTAATACTCCGGGCGCAGCAGACCAACCCTTTTCCCCAGAATATCTCCTTCATTCCTTTAGACATCACGGAGGACTCCTCCCTTCAGACCCAACTACAGGTTCACCTCAGCCAACACGGCTGCTCCCGCTTCCACCTCACCATGTGCCTGGCCGTCACCATGTGGGTCCACCTGAACCACGGCGACTCTGCCCTGCTGCACCTCCTCTCCCGACTGGCCTCCCTCAGCCACCACCTCCTGCTGGAAGCCCAGCCCTGGAAGTGCTACCGATCGGCAGCCCGGAGGCTGAGGAAGCTGGGAAGGTCAGACTTCGACCATTTCAAGACATTGGCGATCCGAGGAGACGTGGCGGAGCATGCCAGGGAACATTTGGAGAAGCACTGTGGGATGGAGCTGATGCGGTGCTTCGGCAGTACCACGTGGGACCGCAGACTGCTGCTCTTCAGGAGGACGGAGATGATAGACTAATCCCAGTAGATTGTGTCGCAGTGAACTTGTATGTACTGTGAGTGTCTGTTGATCTGAGTATGAGAGTCGTCTGTGAGCTGCTGTCTGAAGTAACAGTATCTGCTGTGTGAAGACTGCACCTACTGGGCCTTCCCAGCCTAGGCCTTTATTGTATGAATGCTACGAATGGTTTTGCAGATCTAATTTGACATTATTCCTAATATTTTCAAGGGAACCAATTGTGAAATTTATGAAATGAATTTAATTCTTTATACTCTTTGCCTATGAATGTAATATTTCAAATGACAATCTTTAACATCAAATCTTTCAATGAAGCTCTACGTTCATATAAAATTATTTCAAAACAGAACTGATATGTCCCTTCCCTATATGCTGCATATATAAGAAGTAGGTAGTTACAGACATTTTGTGGTATTCCATTACATGACCAATAAGGATGAAGCTTTTGTATTTTCTTTTAAGGCTGTAAAGTACTTGTCTAAATTTATTTGTTTACTTTATACAGCATATTTGTCACATTTTGCTACAAAACACAAGCTACAATACTTATTTGATCTCATTCTAATTCCTCTGGTATACATGATCATTGCAGAAATGTAAATAGATGTGAAATAGATCTGATATCACCCCACTACCAAAGAAACATGTATTTTTCCTTTCTACCAGGACTGACTTGGCCAAGGAAAGATGAATTTACTGCTTATGTGATATCTGGTTGTTTCAGCTATCCTAAGATGAATGCACTAAGTCTCTCTTGATGAGAGCGTCCGCTAAAGGATTAAGATGCAAAGGTAGTAGGATGGTTCTCAATCCTCAGTCAAAAAGATCTGCTGGGTCTTCAGTGATAACTGAACCTGGACTGGTCTCTTTGTTCTGTTGTTTTAATCAGCAGCTTTGGTGTAGGGGAATTGTTGCCATAGTAACCATTAGTTTTACTCTTCGAGCCTGTGGAAACAGCAGCGATAGACATTTAGCAAAATAGCAGACGGAGTGACTTACAGTAGAAAGTGCATAAATAAAAAAAAAAGATATTCTGTTCCCTCACTGGAATTAAATCCACAGCCCTGGCGTTGTAACGTCATTCTCTACCAGTTGAGCTGTACATGATGACTCAGAATGAACCAGGGTGGACTGTTAACAACTTAGTGGGTATATTTCTGCGACAACTAAGCACATTGAGCCGCATGCAGAACCGGGCCTCTGTTTTGGTCCTGTGGTTACCAGGCTGCAACAGCGGGCCCATGACAGGACCCGCTTCTCTCGGGTGGTACTGGAAACATCATTATGCTGAATCAACCTTTAGATAGTTAAAATTAAAAAGACTAGTGCAAGAAAATGTCTATCGTCTGTTGTTTAGAAATAAACAGACTAGGGATTGGCACGGATAGTCGAATATTCGAATACCAGGAATTTGGCATTCTAATAGCCTACTTGTGTGTGTATTCAATATTGCCCCCCATTTTTTTTACATCATGTATTTTTTTGGTTGAAATTAATAGACCTGAATATAATTTTTCTAAATACTATTAAAATTCCAATCAAAATGTTTTGACGATATACCAAGACATTTAAATAAAATCGTGTTTTTAAATCGTTTTTATAACATGCGCTCCTTCACACATTTGCTGTTTACAATCGTCAATCAAAGCGATAATGTGGTGCGGTCAAGTCAGAATGACGGAATATATACAGCAGAACCTAGGCTACTGTCAGCAGGTGGATGAAAGTTGAAAATTCAAGGGACGATGGAATATATTCACTGTATTAATGTTGCCTACGTAAAAAAAACTGGCCACAAAACGCTACGTAAAGTTGTGGGATCTGAAGGTTGAGAGCGCAGTAAACGGTGAGTTAGGCAAATAGCATTAGCTACCTTAGCTAACTTGCTTTTCTAGACTTTTCCATCCATTAAACTCAATTGTGTTGATAAATAGTGTCTACTAGTTCTGTTGCCGAGTTTTACGTGTCTACCACATGGCTTCCTCCATAAGCACGCTTGCCTATTTCTCACGAATGGCCATTGAGCCAATGTTACATGAGAACTACACCCACTCCATGGCGCGTTATGTAGTAGCGCTTATGTTGTATCTGTAGTTTTTAAAACCTGTACTTCGGTTAACCGAATAGCAAAATCTTGTCCAATGCACATCCCTAAAGCAGACCGTTGCTCTCAAAATAAATTGATCATGATCGTTCTATTGGCCAGTAACTGGCAAGTTCACTAAAGTATTTTATTTTTTTAGATATTACATAATAAGTACTTACTGTAGCTGGACACTGATTGAATGTTGCGAACAGATTGATGTCCAATCCTAGGTGAAGAAGAGAGTGTTATGCTCCATAAGACATATCTTCTGTCCTTTTAGCTTCCAGCCTCAAACCCATTGACACCATGCAACCTGGGTACAGTAATGTCATAATCTCCCACTCGTACCTGTCCTCCAAGCACATATTTTATCTTTCTACTCCTCCCCCTCCTCCATTCCTGTCCTCTAAACCTTTTTCCTCTTCCTCCGTACCTGTTCATCTTTCTACTCCTCCTTCCCCTTCATACCTGTCATCCTCTTCCATACCTGTCCTCCTCTCCTTCCAGAAGCTTCCTGTACGTGGCGATCTCTATGTCCAGGGCCAGCTTGACATTCATCAGGTCCTGGTACTCCTTCACCTGCCTGGCCATGTCCTGCTTGGATCTCTGCAGGCCTTCCTCCAGGTCTCTGATCCTGGACTTGGCCTCTTTCACAGCGAGCTCCCCGCGGTCTTCTGCCTCCGCTATCTGGTTCCCCAGGTTGATACGCTGCGAGGCATGAGGGACAGGGCCGTCGTGAGGGACAGGGCCGTCGTGAGGGACAGGGTCGTCATTTAACAAAGATATGTGATAGAGCATATTAGTGCTTGGCTCTATTTCCTTAAATCTTAAGCTTTGTTTGAGAACAATGTGCATTTGATCTCACATGATGCTGAGTATTCTATCCAACGCTATACTCCTTTGCATCCAACTGGGTACATGATGAGCATCGCAGTGCCTCGGAGAGGTCACGCCGTAAAGCATTATGATGTCATTTCTGGGTTCGTCAGACGAACATACCTGTTGTTTGACAGCTTCTATCTCACTCTGCAGACGGCCAATCAGGCGGTTGACTTCTGCTATGTCACCCTTGGTGTTCCTGAGTTCATCCCCGTACTGGGTGGCCTGGATTGCCATCTGGTCAAACTGAGATGGAATACAACATGGATTACTTGCCCTGCTGAAAATGCTTCTTTAAAAATGCTTTAATCCGGCATGAAAGATCTGCAAATGTAGTGAGAAAATATTGCTTCTAACAAGACAGATATTGTGAAAAAGAATATCAGGCTTTTTCAGATTTGTCGGTGAGTCTGAATTTGTTTAATTTTCTGTCTTGTTACGGCCAACATTTTTGACACATTCTTTTTTTGATTAATTCAAGAATTCTGTATTTCAGCAGAGGAATGTTGGTGGTTTATGTGGGTCTACAGCTGCTAGATTTCCCCTTTTTCTCAGGACCCATCCTGGGATTCTAAAAATATATTTTTTTGTGTTATGTTGATGAGAGGACAGGGGGAAGGAGAACCTAGGGAAATGGGTATGTAGACGGAGATGAGAAGAAGGGCACAGATGACTCGAACCCCAGGGAGCATGTGTGGTCGGGAGCTTAGACTGCTAGACCAGACTCCGGCATAGGCTTGGGGTTCCATGGCAATCTTTCTGCTATAGGTTTAATCCCTCAGCCTCTGGGCCACCGTCTGCCTCATACAGCTCACCTCATTGGTTGGGAAAACCAGTACTCCATGTACTAAAATGGAATGCGGTCAACCACTTAAATCCCAGAACATTCAATTGTTGCTCACCTTGGTCTTGTACCACATCTCAGCCTCCTCTCGGCTCTTGGCAGCGATGTCCTCGTACTGAGCCTTGACGTCAGCTACAATCTGGTCCATGTCAAGGTGGCGGTTGTTGTCCATCTGGACAACTACAGATGTGTCCTTGATACTGGCCTGTAGCTCCCGTAGCTCCTGGATGTATGGGAAGATCCACAAACAGACGTTTGTTGATGTCTGCCGTATTTAAACACCCTAAGTTGGCATTGCTATCAGGGACGGACTGGTCACTGGGTAGTTTTTGGTATGCCTTTTATACTTTATCTAAACAAAAATATCATCTGGTTAATAATTGGGGATTCAGGGAAAACGTGTCCCACTGGCAATAAATTAGAAGTTGAAATACCAGACCAGATTTCTGGTCCCAGTTTGCCTCTAACTGCTAGCACCTCCAGGTGATACATTAATGACCTCACCTCCTCATAGATGCACCTGAGGAAGTTCATCTCATCAGTCAGAGCTCCCACCCTGTCTTCCAGGTCTGCTTTCACCAGGTAGGCTGAGTCCACATCCTGAAAACACAATGCACCGTAATTATCCTCCCTAGTCACTTCAGCTACCACTGTTGTTAGCCTCTCTAGTTCCTTCAACTACCACTGCAATCAGCCTCTGTAGTTCCTTCGACTATCACTGTAGTTAATCTTCACTAGTCCCTTCAACTAGTATTCTAGTTAGCCTCTCTAGCCCCTAAAACTACTGGTTTTAGTAGTTTAAGGTGCTATGTTTCTTCACATTGTAATGACAACAGTAGGTCTGCCAGTACCATCCGAAACATACCAGACTGAATTTATAATGTTCCAAGGCTACTAGTTAGGTAGTTGGTTGTTAATCTTCCTACACACCAGGCCGACACCCTTCTGTGGTGCCGTGGTGCAGCTGTATGTTATTGCTGTGGTACTTTGTCGGAATAAATGTCCAAAATCTGGCATCAGCGCAGTTCTGGTGTCACTGTGCTGGGGTAGGGGATGTTCTCACCTTTTTCAGAATGACAAAATCGTTCTCCAGGCTGTTCCTCTTGTTGATCTCATCTTCGTATCTGGGCAGATCAGAAGGACAAGACAGTGGATTAGGTCACCTCTGTCACACTTTGTCATCAGTCTTGAAAGGATACCAGATAAAACATGAGTCCTAATCCAGGCCAGGAATTTTAGATTAACTTGTGACCCAGCCAGGACAAACTGCGCAATAAACCACTCCAGCTGCTAACTCTTCCCAAGATCATTGCTGGAAAAAAGTCAAGAGACACAATGTCACTCCAATCTATCTTGAAAGGTTGGTAGCCCTGGGCACTGCTTGTTCCTCAGCAAGACAGACAGGCAGCAAGAGAGAGACAGGCAGAGAGAGAGAGACAGGCAGAGAGAGAGAGAGACAGGCAGAGAGAGAGAGAGACAGGCAGCGAGAGAGAGACACGCAGAGAGAGAGAGACAGGCAGAGAGAGAGAGAGACAGGCAGAGAGAGAGACAGACAGGGAGAGAGAGACAGACAGGCAGAGGGAGAGAGATACAGGCAGAGGGAGAGAGAGACTGGCAGAGGGAGAGAGAGACTGGCAGAGGGAGAGAGAGACAGGCAGAGAGCGAGAGACAGGCAGAGGGAGAGACAGGCAGAGGGAGAGACAGACTCCTACTTGTTCTTGAAGTCCTCCACCAGGCTCTGCTTGTTCCTCAGCTCTCCATCCAGCTTGGTTTTGTCGTTGTTGACCACGTCCATCTGGCGTCGCAGGTTAGCCATGTAGGACTCAAACATGGGCTCAATGTTGGAGCGGCCCGCCTTCACACTGTGGAGCAGGTCGAACTTAGTCTCCAACATCTTGTTCTGCTGCTCCAAGAAACGCACCTGCAGGGACAGGAGAGATGACCGCAGTTGACGAAATGGAAGTTAGTCATAGCCCAAGTATGGGAAGGACTGGAAAGTATATATAAGACAGTTTATACAGAGGTCAGGAATACATTTGGACTTTGGGAGGCCGAATGTTTCATCACCGCTTTTAGAGATGTTTTCTACCCTGTCCAATGGACGGTGTAAACCTGACAGTTAAGGTGACGCATGTTTTGATCACACGGGCCTTTAAAGACGATTGTTTAAAGTGGGCTTTCCCATGTAGATCCAATAGATAGATAGGTGTTGAAACAGCTAGTCAGTCCTCCTTGATACCCAAGGTCACATTATTCTCTTCCCTTTGTCTGTCTTTGAGATCCAAACTAAAGCTTCCTGTCCAGACGATTATGTTCCAGTCGGGGAAGACCACGCCACATCACCTGTTTTTATCAAGTTACCAATCTGCTGAGAACATGCTTTCATTCACTTTTCATATTATCTTGTTCATATGTTTTATATTTATTTAAGCGTTTGAAATGTATTAGTGCGTTTTACTCAAAGTGTCTAGTGTACAGGTTAACTACTGAACGTAGTAGGACTTTGTTTCTGTAGTGAGCAGCGGTGCCCCAGGCTACTGGTCCGTAACAGAGAGCAGACACAAAGCCGCTATTGTGAGTCTGTTACCCATTCCGTGAGAAACAGCAGATATGATGTGAACTAGTGGCGTATCAGTGACCACAGCTGTGAAAGAACTGGTGACTTGGTTTTCACAGGTTAGCTCAAGTCAAACTGATTTCTCAAGTCAAAGCCAAATGAAATGCACAAAAAACAAAAAAAAAACAAGGTCTTTTGAATGAACTGTGGGCATAATAGGGTGTTTATTCCTTAAAAAACATGTCTATTACTGGTTTAACTCTAATAAACTATAATAAATGGTCTTGTATTAATTTAATTTATATCAATGTAATACTGACTATGACAATTAAAGAGAGATTATCATTATCTTAATCTCCATTGGGTAAATTTGTCACAGAGCTGACAATGTTATATTATGAATTAATTACTATTAATGTCATGAATTTGCAAAATACAGTATGCATTATAAAGTATTTTAAATCGTCTTTTACATATTTATTTTTTACAGAAACAAAAATGAACAGGCTGCCCACAGACCTTGTCGATGAAGGAGGCAAAGCGGTTGTTGAGGCTCTTGATCTGCTCCTTCTCCTGGGTGCGGACCACCTGCAGGCTGGGGTCGATCTCCAGGTTCAGCGGGGCCAGCAGGCTCCTGTTGACAGACACTGAGGGGAACGGGCTGCTGAGGTGACCGTTGGAGCCGCCGCCGGCGTGCAAAGAGCCGCTACTCAGGGACAGGCCACTGAACGCCCCGCTCTGCCTCCTCACGGAGCTGCTGTTGATGCGCTTTGACCTCAGGCTCATGGTGGAAGATGCGAGACGAAGACGGAGTACGAAGAGACGAGCGAAGCAGAGATGAGTCGGGGACAGAGAGCGGCAGGGCAAAAGCCGGCGGAGAATTGTAGTGAAAGGGTTTGTGGGGAGATGCTCAGAGGGACGGACTATCGTGAATGACTGAGGTGTAGATGAGGATGGGTAGAGGAGAGAGAGGAGGAGGCTAGACCGCAGCAGGAGGGCTGTCTGACAACAGTGAGGTGTCTCAGGTCTCTGGCCCTCCTTTTAAACTCCCCTCCCTCAGGGTGGCGTCCACCAGTGATGGTGTTCCCTCACCTGCTCTCCTCACCCTCGCCCCGCTCTCTCCCTCCCTCCCTCTTTTGATCTCACTCTCTTTTTATATCCATTTTTATTTCTATTGATCAATCTCTACTTCTGTTTCTATCACTCGTCCTTTCTCTGTCTTTCCTTCTCTTTACCTCTACATTAAATTAAATTCACAAAGGATTTATTGGCATGGATGATTGGGTGTCACTGACCAAAACCAACTGTGTTTAATTTGCAATAACGAAACAGTCCACACATACATAATATCCACATATAGACATTCCTTAGGAAGGAAGTGACACAAAAAAGTGTGAACTAAAATAAAACAAGCAACAAATGAGAACACGTTCTCTGGCTCTCCTACGGTCCGTTCCAGCTCTGTTGGGCACCACTTCATTTCCATTATTAGACCTGTAAGTAATCTGTTCACAGCCACGCCCGGTCCCTTTAACAGAAGACCAGATTGTCTTCCTGAACTGAACATGTCCAACAAGACCCATTGGGACTGACAGACAATGCACTTGCCGAAACAACAGGGACCGACCATGACAGTCAAGTCATATCCAGTTGTGTGTGCGCGTGCCTGTGCACGTGTGTGTTGTGGTCACTATGTCAGCTAGAACCTCTGCAGTTTTGTTCCATTTTGTGCATACAGGACATAACCCTGCGGCTGGGTTGGAATATAACTGATTAAAGGTAGTTAATATCAGGTAAAGGTAATATAACTGATTACAGGCAATTAATATCAGTGACAGGTGATATAACTGATTACAGGTAATTAATATCAGGTAAAGGTAATATAACTTATTACAGGTCATTAATATCAGGTAAAGGTAATATAACTGATTACAGGTCATTAATATCAGGTAAAGGTAATATAACTGATTACAGGTAATTGATATCAGGTAAAGGTAATATAACTGATTGCAGGTCATTAATATCAGGTAAAGGTAATATAACCGATTACAGGTAATTAACATCAGTGACCGGTTATATAACTGATTACAAGTAATAAATATCAGGTAAAGGTAATATAACTGATTACAAGTAATTAATATCAGTGACAGGTGATATAACTGATTACAAGTAATAAATATCAGGTAAAGGTAACATAAGTGATTACAGGTCATTAATATCAGGTAAAGGTAATATAAGTGATTACAGGTCATTAATATCAGGTAAAGGTAATATAACTGATTATAGGTCATTAATATCAGGTAAAGGTAACATAAGTGATTACAGGTCATTAATATCAGGTAAAGGTAACATAACTGATTACAGGTCATTAATATCAGGTAAAGGTAACATAACTGATTACAGGTCATTAATATCAGGTAAAGGTAATATAACTGATTACAGGTCATTAATATCAGGTAAATATACAACCCCGTTTCCAAAAAAGTTGAGTTGTTGTATAAAATGTAAAGCAGCATAAAACAATGCAATGATGTGCAAATGATTTAAACACTACAGTCAGTATAAAATAGTAAAAAGATAACATATCAAATGTTGAAACAGAGAAATATTATTGTTTCTCGAAAAATATATGCCCACTTTGAATTTGATGCCAGCAACACGTTTTGCTGCCCATCCCAGTACCTGGCAACAAAAGAATGGAAAAGTTGTGTAACGCTAAAAAAAACAACCTGGTGGAACATCTCACAACTGATTAGGTTAATTGGCAACAGGTTAATTCAACATGATTGGGTATAAAAAGAGCATCCCAGAGAGGATGAATCTTTCAGAAGTAAAGATAGGGAGGGGTTCACCTCTCTGTTAAAGACTACACAGGCAAATAGTGCAACAATTTAAGAATAATGTTTCTTAATGTAAAATTGCAAAGAGTTTGGGGATCTCATCATCTACGGTACATAATATCATTCAAAGATTCAGAGAATCCGGAGAAATCTCTCTATGCAAGGGACAAGGCCGAAAACCAATATTAGATGACCGTGATCTTCAGGCCCTCAGGTGGCACTGCATTAAATTCAGACACGATTCTGTAGTGGACATCACTGCATGGGCTCAGGAACACATCTGAAAACCATTGTCTGTTAACACAGTTAAAACTCTACCATGCAAAGAAGAAACCATGTATGAACAAGATCCAGAAATGCTGCCGCCTTCTCTGGGCCCGAGCTCATTTAAGATGGACTGAGGCAAAGTGGAAAACTGTGCTGTGGTCTGACGAATCAAAATTTGAAATTCTTTTGGTGAATCATGGACGCCGCATCCTCCAGGCTAAAGAGGACAGGGACCATCCGGCTTGTTATCAGCGCACAGTTCAAAAGCCAGTGTCCGTGATGGTATGGGGGTGCATTAGTGCACCATGGTATGGGTGACTTGCACATCTGTGAAGGCACCATTAATGGTGAACAATACAGGTTTTGGAGCAACATATGCTGCCATCCAGATAACGTCTTTTTCAGGGAAGGCCTTGCTTATTTCACCAACACAATGCCAAACCACATTCTGCACGTATTACAACAGCATGGCTCTGTAGTGAGAATCCAGGTGCTAAACTGGCCTGCCTGCAGTCCAGACCTGTCACCCATTGAAAACATTTGGTGTATTATGAAATGGAAAATGACAGAGGAAACCCTGAACTGTTGAGCAGCTGCAATCCTATATCAAGCAAGAATGGGAAAACTTTAACATTCAAAACTACAGCAATTGGTCTCCTCAGTTCCCAAACACAGAGTATTGTTTAAAGAAGAGGTGATGCAACACAGTGCTAAACATGCCCCTGTCCCAACTTTTTTGAAACGTGTTGCTGGCATGAAATTCAAAATGGGCACGTATTTTTCCAAAAATTATGACATTTCTCAGTTTGATGTTGTCTTGGTACTATTTTCAATTATATATAAATGATTTGCACATCATTGCGTTTTTGGAAATGGGTTTGTAATATAATTAATTACAGCTAATTAATATCAGTGATAGGTACAATGATTACATCCAAAAAATGACATTTATTGGATTACTTTTACATGCAGAAAGGATTTATACAGAAAAAAGCCTGTCAGCAGGAATGTCAACACTAAACCATGTGAGCAGTAAAGTCAACACAAATCTGTGAGCAGTAAAGTCAAGACTCAAATATGTGAGCAGTAATGCCGACACTAAATGAGCCTATGAGGAGTAATGTCAACACTAAACCCTGTAAGCCACAAAGCAGATGTTTAGTATAACCTCGATTGTACCAACAGGTCAGAGACATTATAGCTCCAACACATAGACCACCGTGTTCTAAAACGGCTCCGGATTCCCTTCATAGGTCAGTACCTGTGTGAGTAGACTTCCTGGTTAAGCAGCGTGATAGCAACGAATAACAACCAGAACCGCATCGTATTTGTTTCGGAAGACATACTGTAACTCGACACCGACAGTTCAACGTTCGTTGGGAGTTGCAGCGATGAAGCAGACCTGAATCGCAAATTCGGGAGAAAAACTGGTGTTACATCCAAAATGTTTGCTATTACTTTGCATCAACCAACAATAACATCAATACCTCGAACTCATTGTAGGATATATATATGGTAGGCTAGGCTATATATTTGCGGTTCAGTACAACATTGTAGCCTACTCCACAAAGCTTCTGAAGACCTACAGTTGTTCTCAGCATTTTGAAAACAATATAGCCTATTCGTTGTTTCAGACATTTCAGTTTTTGTCCTGATTTAATTAATTACTAAACTAAAATTTAAGAACACTTTAATTTTACACCTAAAATAGTTTTTGTTGAGTCGATTGGGTGTAGTTGTGGTATTTCTCTCAAGAGTGGACAAGCCGACACTAGATGGCAATATAACTCCCTCGGATTTGATCACTTAAAAAGAATCATCCAAAGCCCAGAGGCAGAGGAAGCTCGAATTGCCTGGAAACACAATGGATGGAATGGAGTAAATAGAATGGAATCTAGCACATGTAAACAAATGGGTTTCATGTGTTTATGACCGATCCATTTACTTCATTCCGTTAATGACTTTCTACCTGCAGTCTGGATCCCATGTGTAGGTTATGCGTCAAACTCCAAACACCCACTGTACCTGGTATAAAATAATCCGACATTCCGACCCTATCCAACTGCGAACCGAGGTCAACCAAATCCGATTGGAAATATTTGAGATGAGGAATAATAAAATTATTGTAATATATGTATCTAAATTGTAATATATGTGTCAGACACACATTTATCGAGACAAAATGCCCCGCCAATTTGTGCAAATGAATGTAGGCTATTAGTTATATAGCCTAGTGCTTGAGCACTCGTCGATTTACTGACAGGCATCTTTTAACTTGCCTCTGGAGCTAAACCTGTTTTCTTTGTCATCTCAAACATAAAGACAGCAGTTTTTTACTACTTTCATTGCAATTGCAAAATAAAACTTGTTCGGAGGTAGGCCTATTCCTTTCAAATTCCTTTAAAACACTCAGTCAAAATGAGGTTAAACATCGAGCCTTTGTATGAAAAAGGTTTTGATCCCAAATCTCTATTGAAACCGTCATAAAACAGCCTACCCGAACCCTTCTCTGCCGGACAAATACACTTACGGAGCTCATTGTGGCGACACATCCATTTGAAAATGTTTTGGCATAGGCCTTGGCAAGTTCAGTGTGAGGACACCACCAACCAGACAGTTCCAGACAGGCTACGGAGGACTGAGATTAATCCTGAAATAACCTTTTTCTGAATTAATTGCAATGCAAATCAAATGTAATTTATAGTAATATAATTTACGATTTATACATTAACACACAGACATTAACACACATACCCGAAATCCGACATTTCTTTAAGATAAGATGCTTACTTGAGGAATAAGGCACCGAGGGGAAAGTTTCTAGTTAACCTAGGGTACAGGAATTTTCTAAAAAGCTATACTGTGGCCCTCTATCCCGAACATGAGTCTCTGAGCCTACGAGTTCTACTGTCTTTTTTCTGCTCCTTGAGATAAGACCATACTGGACCAAACACTGTATAATACAACCAAGCATCAGCTATTTAGCACTTAACCGTTTAAACTTAGCTTGGCAACCAAACTGTTGACCTGTGAACATGGTGCATGTGGAAGTGAGTGTGTACTAGCAAGAATGTGACTGACTGTGTGTGTGTGTGTGTGTGTATGTGTATGTGTCAACCCTGGTTGTCATGGTGATTAATGGAGAAACGGTAGTGAGGCGTTAAGGGGTTAGCCTGAGACACTAAGATGATAGAGAAACATTAGGGTCTTAATAAGTCCCCCTCTCTGGGTGTTACAGGAGATTGGTTCCTCCATGGGGAACACATTGAGTGACTGGACTGTTATTAGGTGAACACACACACACACACACACACACACACACTTACTTGTAACTTAGCTATATAAAGTAAATTGGGTAACAAAACATTTATTCCAAAAATGTATTCTCCTTAAATTATTTTTTCACTAAACCCAATCCTAACCGTAACCTAGCCTTAGCAAAAAAACATACTCTAATCAAACCCTAATCGCAATTGTAACTTTTACCCTTACCCTAACCTAATATGCAAGTATATGTATACTGTTTAAGTGTGCGTGTGTGTGTGTGTGTGTATAGTTTAAATATGCAGGGATAATGTTCTATAATTCTGCAAATTGACCTAGTTGAAGCACAGTTTGTGGGCATTTTATTCTCCATTTCCAAGGTCTAATTAGGTGGTGATATTTACAGACCACTGGTTGGTTTTGTGTGAATGGGTGGTATTTGCCAAAAGAAAAGGGGTCAAGTATGCAAGGCACGCATTATGTACAAATGGCCCTTAATGTAAACCTAAAGGAGTGGTCATTTTTTAGTCTGCATTTCCATATTCCTTTAATGGTGCTATACATACAGATGACAACTGAATTGTCCTGTAGCCAACTGGCTGGTCATTAGTATTAGTCAGTTGGATGTGAATCCATTTGCAAGGATTTATCAGTTTAATAACACGGACAGAGAAATAGTTCAGTCACCAGGACCTTCAAGGCAGCATAGTTCCTCTGTGTGTGTGCGCGTGTTTGTTTTGTGTGTGTGTTTATGTGTGCGCACGCGTGTGTTTTGGCCCTTTAGGGCCACATAATGCACCGCTCCTTCTCCTGATCCCACCAAATGGATTTGGACAGCAGTCATATTAAGAGACATACTTCCTCTTGTGATGACCTAATAAGAGCACTGTCACTCTCCATGGTCCCCTGACCCAAGGACCATCCATTTGACACATCTCCCGAGTCTCCCGGGGCCCAGAACCAATGAGAGTGCACGGGTTTATAAGAGCAGCTAGGTACACACATTATCCATGTCAGGGCAGCTGTGCTTCACAGGACGAAACAGAGCGGGGAGAAGAACAAGAAGAGCAACAAACAGAACCAGCAGACCCAAAACCAAGGGGAGGGGATACAAAGAAACAGGTGTGCTTTAGCTTAATTCCGTGGCTGTCCATCCTTCCTTTGACTTTTTACTTTTGTTTACGGCACTTACATTTTTTGTTTCAGTCTCTATTCATTGGTGATATTCCAACAACAGGTGTGAGTTTCTTCCTCTGTTCATCCTCCATCTGGCCAACCTCCAACCTCTACATCGGCAAGACAGACTGGAGAGCATGAATGTGGACACAGCGCCGTGGGTGTTCCTGGTGGGGCTGCTCCTGGTCATGGCCGGGGTGAGCCAGTGTCTGCAGGAGGACGGGGGTCAGCAAACCAACAACCTGCTGGGAGACTCAAAGGAGATCCTGGCCCTGGTAAGGAAAAAAAACATTGAAGGGAATCCAGTTTAGAATGTAGGTGTTGTTCCCGGATTGAATCAGATTTAGAATGTAGGTGTTGTTCCCGGATTGAATCAGATTTAGAATGTAGGTGTTGTTTTTGGATTGAATCAGATTTAGAATGTAGGTGTTGTTTTTGGATTGAATCAGATTTATAATGTAATTGTTGTTCCCGGATTGAATCAGATTTAGAATGTAGGTGTTGTTCCTGGATTGAATCAGATTTAAATGGAGTTGACCACAACCAATGCTGACCGTGATACAACAAGCATTTGTTGTCGTTGTTGTGTTTTCATGTTTATTTATTGACAGGTTGGAAATGTAGATGTTGAGATCGATGACAAGGGAAATGCTGAGCATGAAGTTAGGGAATGGGGGACTGAACCCCTGCCTTCAGTACAGTACGATATACTGTACTTATTTAGGTGTTATTACGGAGGTCCCTCATAGCTTAGCTGGTAGAGCACGGTGCTGGCAATCCCAGAGTTGTGGTTCAATTCCCACAAGGAGACAGTATGAGGAAGTATGAAAACTGTACCTCTGGTTGACAGCGTCTGACTTGAATGAAAATTCCTGGTCGTCGGAATGTTGCTTCTTGGTCCCACACACATTGTTAGGTCCCATGGACATTGTTAGGACTTTCATCGTTAGGTTTCATGGACATCTTTAGGACTTTAATTGTTAGGTCCCTTGGACATCATTAGGACATCCATCGTTAGGTCCCTTGGACATCGTTAGGACTTCCATCGTTAGGTTCCATGGACATCTTTAGGACTTTTATTGTTAGGTACCTTGGACATCGTTAGGACTTCCATCGTTAGGTTCCATGGACATCTTTAGGACTTTTATTGTTAAGTCCCTTGAACATCGTTAGGAATTCCATCGTTAGGTTCCATGGACGTCTTTAGGACTTTTATTGTTAAGTCACTTGGACATCGTTAGGGCTTCCCATCGTTAGCAGGACATCTTTAGGACTTTTATTAGGACATCTTTAGGACATCATAAGGGCTTCCATGGACATCTTTAGGACTTTTATTGTTAGGTCCCTTGGATATCGTTAGGACTTCCATAGTTAGGTTCCATGGACGTCTTTAGGACTTTTATTGTTAGGTCACTTAGACATCCTTAGGACTTCCATAGTTAGGTTCCATGGACGTCTTTAGGACTTTTATTCTTAGGTCCCTTGGACATCATTAGGACTTCCATAGTTAGGTTCCATGGACGTCTTTAGGACTTTTATTGTTAGGTCCTTTGGACATCGTTAGGTCTTCCATAGTTATGTTCCATGGACGTCTTTAGGACTTTTATTGTTAGGTCACTTAGACATCGTTAGGACTTCCATAATAAGGACCAATGGATATGACCCATGCACATGTCCATTTCTGTCTTGCACCAACATGGATGTGCATATTTTCTCTCTTTTACTTTTGGATCATAACTTGGGGCAGTTTGCTACAGCAGGAAATTAATCCAGCTGCTACAAGGAATGTAGATTATGACGTTAATTATTGTAATTAATTTCAGAAAAATAATTGTTAAGTGTTGCTACATTTCAACACCTAGTTCACGTGGTGTCTATGGGGTTCTGTCATGATAAATAACTTCTTTCACTTTAGTTAAATTGCTTTGAGATTCTATAAAATGTACTATTAAAGGCAAAACAAATTGTTAGAGGTTAGGTTGTCCCTTGGCTGTCAGGAGTTAATGCCATTCTGTCCTACATGTCCTTAGGACATTCAGTGTTTGCTCTGTGGTGTCTAAGGACACATTCTTTGTGCGCTGCTGTTAGAAAAGTGACAGTTGAATGAAATATTGAGCAACGTACCATTGAATGCTTGAAAGAGCCTATCACTCTGACACCCAACGCTCTGGTCCTGAATCTGGACTGATGTGAAGGTCGGTGGTAATGTGAGGCGGTTTCTGGTTTCAGAAACGTAGTAAAGCTCTGTTCTGCAATCATCCACATTTCAAGGTCCTTCCCTGAGTTGTCAGTCTCACAGATCAGACTGGATACAGATGCTGTATCTTAATTTGATCATCCTGCTTTTACAGGAATCTTCCTTCACAGCAGGAAATGCAAATATGTTGCGTAATTGAGCCTTAAAAAGGCTTGTAAAGTTGACTTGATCTGCCCTAATGAAAAATGTATCAACCCCTAAAAAATATTTTGTAATTAATTATAATTTACATTGTAAATGACTAATTTACATTAGTCATTTACATTTCCTGTGGCTGGAAGGATTTCCTGCTGTAGAAAACTGGATCACTGAGATCCAACGGAAAACATGAGAAACAACTTATTGAAGAAATGTCCACAACTCTGGCCATTAATTCAGATGAAGAGAAACAGACAGCCTTTATATCCGAGTTCGATCTTGGTCTGGTCATCAGGGAGCCAACCCGGACCTAGATGTCTTTCTGAGCCTGAGAAAAGAGTTGATCTTACATTTTGTGTCACTGGGAGTCCCAAGCTGAGGTTAGGGAATCTGGGTTTCCTCTAAAAATTGAGTGCAGTTTCCCATACAGAAAACTGAAATTTCTCTGCTTTGTAATGTTGGTGCCTTTCATCTTAATACATGATATTCCTACTGCATACACTGTGTTGCGATGAGTAGGGGAAATTCATATGGCATACCTTGCCTCACAGAATTAATAAAGAGCAGAAATTGAAATATATTATCCAAAGCCAAACCATTTCTGTAACCTTACAGACATCAGTCACCAGACCTCATAGGGTACCAGGTAGAACAAAAAAACAGAAGGCTCAGGACCTCATGGATCGGAGGGGAATTGCCCAGGTAGACTATCATTCTGATTGGTTGTAGATTGCCCCTGGTAGACTAGCATTCTGATTGGTTGTGGATTGCCCCTGGTAGACTAGCATTCTAATTGGTTGTGGATTACCCCTGGTAGCCAGATATTCTGATTAGTTGTTGAAAGCTACAGATAGGAATCAGGGAATGCTAGTTCTACAAGGAATACAGTTTGTAATATTTTTCAAAACGTTTTGGTCTTGCTGAATGTTTCCCTGTCATATGTTTGACAGGAGGGTGAGGACATGGGACCGGTAGAGGAGTTGGACAACCGTTTCCTGGCGGCGGCAATTCGTTCTCTGCTCCGGGAATCTCCGAGAAACATCCGTAACCCCTCTGTACTCCACCAGCCTCAGAGGTGAGATTTTGTGTATAACAGATATCTGGACACAGCAGACCCTCGGAGGTGGGTAGTCTGTCACCAAATCATAGAATCTCTGAATAACTCAGTTGCAGACTTTCTGAAGCCCATTTACAGATCCACTGAATCAATTAATTACAGTATCATAGAATCAATCAAACAGAATCAGAATCACTTTTGGCTGAGTACTTCACACATACCCGAAAATGTGAAATTTCTACGCTAGCAAGGAGACAAATCTGTTCTTCTGCTTACTGACTGTTGCTGGAATTAGACTGTCATCAGTCAACTTACCTGACAAAAATAAATAGAATAATAATTAGATATGACCAATGATAATGTTATGAACAGATAATGTTATTAATGCCTTCGTGATGGATGGTTGGTGGCTGAGGGCATGGGTAAAAACAAGATCTTTTGCTCATGACTGATGTGGGAGCAGTTAACAGTGGTCTTTCCTCAGTCAATAAAGTGTACAATATTGACCACAGTAACAAGAAAACACTATCGATCACATAGGAAATGAGGGCGAATCGCCAGGCGCGAATAGCAAGTCAGAATCAGCTCCACCAAAACCTCATCAGCAGCTAAACAGTGCCCTACTTTTAACCCCTACAGTATGTTGTGCACAAGGGGCACTTAGTGAACCGTTTAGGGAACTGGGTGCCACGCCACCTAATATTGTATTCCTGTCATGTGTCTTCCTCTGCTCACGCCGCCCCGCCCCCCCCCCCACATGTAGGTTTGGCCGCAACTCCAGAGGAGATCTGGTGACTGGGGACAGGATACACTCCCGAGACTGGGAGCAAGCTCCAGGACATATCTGGGGCATGGCTGTGCCGCAGAGATTTGGAAAGAAATAGGATTCGATCGGGGCTCGCACACGCAAACAAAGGAACTGCATTCGAATCGGTGATAATCACCAACCTGGAAAAAACACGCTGTAACATATGAATAAATATATTCTTTGTGACATATGAGCGTTTGCTTTTCTGGACCCGCTGAGGTCCAAATCCATCTCCGGGTCCAATCATGTGGGGAAAACTCTAGGTCAGGGTCATAGAGTTTTTCCTGACCACATAAACCCATGAGTCACAATCCTCAGCTCGACGACCAATCAAAGCCATCCCCTGACTTCCCGACTTCTAGGAATACACGCTGATGCGTATTCCAATAAACGTGTACTTGTCGCATGCATCCTAACAGCCCGATTAAATGAGAAATTCTTACTCAGACACACACACACAGTTGGGCTTCCTTCAGAAGGAGCACTTGACTCAGATGGGGTGGAGTGCAGGTACGGTTCACTATCCACGAATAGAATTAAATGGTCAGAATGTGTAAACTTATCTTTTCTGGCATGCAGGGCAGTGCTACAAATTGATGAGATTGTTGATCTTCCATTCACTGTTCAGCCATTAAAGGCCTCACACTTTTGAGTCTTGCGCATAGTGAGCGAGGGTAAATTAAGTTAATATGAGTCAAAATATCCTCCTGCTGTTTATTACATTGAGTTTCTGATACACCTTGTTTGAGAGAGAGAGAGAGAAGGTGACATGTAGATGGACAGAGAGTGAAACAGGTGGATAGAAAGACAGGCAGAGTAAAAGAGACTGATAGGGAGAGACAGGAAGAGACTGAAAGAGATGGACAGAGAGTGAGTGGGAGAGAGACATCATTTTCAGTCACATTTGAAGAGGATTATCTCTGACGTTCTTAACTGCTTCCCTTTAAGATTAGAGAGGTCTAAATACATGGACACACACACACACAATGTGTTTTAGCAGCCTTAACTAGAGCATTCAAATTCATAACATGGGGTTTTGACGATGAGTAATCCAAGGAGCAGTTTTACCCCTGGAAGAGGAGTGGTAACTACAAAAGTTGCCAATGGGATCCTAATGAAATATCAAATACTACTGATTTCATATTCTGTATTCCTTCACTGAGTCACACAGAAACAGCTAATGACCATGAATACAAAACTAAATCGAGAGTCACAATTTAACATCCGTTCTGTGGAGTCCTTATACTCTGGGAAACCTCCATTGATCAGATTTAAAGGTTGTACAGCCCAATGAGCATAGCTGGCGTGAAGACTGCATCACAGTAAATGATCTACTGCCATTGTCTCAGTGGCCTTTTGAGCAGATTGCCCGCCCTGATATCAGGGTTTCCAGTTCGATCCCACGCCCAGTAAAATGTGACCCGATGTGTTTTCACGCGGCACTCAGCCTGAAGAAAATATCCAGGTATGTCCTTCAACAGACTAGTGTTCCCTGGAGGGTGCTGGTGTACATTATGCTTTGTACTGGCCAGTATTATCCGGCAACCCCGTCTGTATTCACCAGACCAGAGACATTGTGGCCTTCACACACATTACTTTTATCCTGTTACCCAGTCACCTCACCCCTTCCTTCTGTGTATGTACATAAACCCCAAAATGTGCTGAACCAGCTCACCTAGTTCAGCACATTTTGCTTTGACCACGTACAATGGTTCAAACCTGAGGCCCACACTTCTGGCATTTTCCACTGGAGTCACTTGAGGTTATGTCCAAAACCCAGCTATTATTGCTTTGCCATCGAGTCTACCTCAATCCGCTTGCTCCAAAAATGGGTCATGTTTGAGTACGGGGTACTAATTCTGCATTCAATGGCTTCACGGCTCACTACCATTCCATACACATTGCATAGCCTATTACTTGCAGTCTAAAGCTAAATCTAGTATTGGTCTTATGTTCCACAGTAAAACATCTTTCACCCCCACTGCCAAGTAGACACTTGTAAAAATGACCAGTCTGGGCCTTGGCAAAATGGTTTACAGGCATGCGGCTGAAAGGTTGTAGAGTTCTGTGGTCTTTAAACACACTTCCTCAGTCCTTTGCTACATACACAACATCAGAGTCAATGATAGCAGATTTTTAACAAGCAGCACTTGTCAACTTTTACAATTCCAACAGTAATATGCAACTGTCACAGTGGTCAGGCGTTAAAGCTACACTTTCTTTTGCTGTTCTTCCTTTCAGTTCTCCATTGCCAGCGTAACCCACTTTATATAGCACTCCAAAAAGACTGGACAGACACTCACACTTTGGTTGACTTGATATATTCTGCACGGTAGAAGATATCAGCAGCGGTGGATGAATTAGATAACAGAACGACCATCAAAACAATCATCTGCTCTCAGAAGGTTCCTCACAGACTGCTTTCATTAAGTGATTGTACAGCGACTGCTGTCATTGAAAGTGATCGTACAGTGTTGTGTTCACCAGACAAAATAAAATACAATAAAACATAGCTGCACAGTAAAATATATCAACAGCACAGGATGAATAAGATGACAGGATGGCCATCAAACAATCATCTGTTCTTATAGAAGTGGGAAAACAAGATATCTTTTAGAAAACAAGCAGGCTTCATGGCATACATGCATACAATTGACAACAATACTGAGCACAAGTACAACCGTTTTAAAATATTTTCCTAAAAAATCTAGCAATCCCCAGCGCGAGAGCCTGATAACTCAATCAGCCAAGTCAACGATGATGCTAGCTAGCTTGTCACCAACACGGCCAGCTAAGCCACAAAACACTCGGCTAACCTGCTGAAATATGTTTGAATGACATTAATTCCAACGTGACTATATATATATATATATGTATAGTCACGTTACATACCTAAGGGCACGCGAACCAGTCCTCAAATAAGTAAACTTTGTAAAACTGTTTTTATGTACAATACAAACCTGCTCTCAGAATGTTCCTCACAGACTGTGGAGGTGGAACCAGACTCAATATAAGGGTCACACTGAACACCTACTCGTTGTTCCCTCATGGAAAACAAACTTAAAGGGTATAAAGTTACAGTCTCTTACTGTCAGCTTCAATAGAATGGCAGTGGTTGATTTATTTAACTTAACAACACAGACGAAGATAAATTACATTTCTGTCGTACCCTTTTTTTAAAAGTTAACTCTTCCAAGATTTATGGAAACTCGCTCTTATTGCTGGACTGCGTAAGCAGAGCCGACCAAAAAGAGCCAATATCACTGACTGACTGACCATTGTAAAATAGCGCAGTGGTTAGAGACTCGGACTACCATGTGTGTGTCTGGTGTTCGATCCTCACCTCGGGCAGAACAAAGAATGCATTGGGATTTGTTCAGGATAGACAAAAACTTTGCTGGCTACAAGCTTCAGCGGCTATGTTATAGTAAGCCTAAAATAAAACTGTTTACAGTTATATTTGTAACGTTTGCTCTGCGTGGCGCAGCAGCTCCCCTTCCTCTCCGGTGCTCCACCTCGTCGGTGTACTAACCACTGACAGGAGAGTGATGGCAGCAGCGCTCCCAGAGGACACACCTGTTTCTAATCACTGTTTAGTTGTGTTTATATTCTGTTGTTCACCCACTGCACCTCACAGATTATTGTTTGTCTGTTATTGACCGTGTTGGTGCATTTGTCAAAACCTTAAAAGAAAATATTGAATTGTTATCGTTCGTTTTATTTCTTTTCCCTTTTTGCTTCATTTTACACTCGCACCTTTACAATATTGCGACTATTTCTGGTGGGTTTTCGAAGTACGCATCCGTGCATGCTTTTTGGGGTAATATAGACCACAACCCCTTGCGCGGTAAAAGAGGAGGGGTTGCCACAATTCTCTCATCTTTGCACTTGATGAAAAAGTCAGTTATCGTCACCTAAGTTGATAGTTATTTTATCAATATCATTCATGAATGAATGAAAAATGAACGTTGTTGTGCCATGAAATGAAATAGCTATGGCTGTGTAAAGTTCCTCTTCAGTCTCGCTAGCCATTGCTCAATTCTTATGACTATTTCAAGTAGTAAGTTAGATACAAGTAAGCCTATAACTGGCTTATAAACTGTTAAAACTGCCAGTGGCAAAAGCCATACAGTTCATAGATGCTATTTGTGGTGGAAGTAAACTTAATGTGAAATGTTTGTCAGTTTTACAGAATGCTTAATGGTGTCTCGCTAAATATTCAAAACTTGGCGTGATGTTAATGCGTGACAAAATGATCTAATGTCGAAACGTAATTTTATGACGAGGTACTATGTCCCAATCGGTCCCTACAGTAATCTCAACCCTGTATATCAACCCTGTTATACCTGTTGTTGGTGTGGATGTTAACTAATGTAGGGAACTAGTTTCGAGAACCGTGGATTTTCGACAAATTGGTTTAACAATGCAGAACACACTGCACCCGTATAGCTTAGTGGCGTAGTGATTAAAGACACAGCCTGTCACATAGGAGACCCCGGTTCAAATCCCCCAAGGGCAACAACCTTCATTCCTTCTAATCGCGAGCCGGCTGAACTGGGCTTGCCTGTTTTTGTTTTCACTCTGTTACACCAGTGACTGGATCGAATTACAAAGTTTTTTTTACCACAGAATACTAGTTCAAACACTACCGATCCAAGCTTCTATCACTAAATCCATCTGTATAGTCGGTTTCAGCATCTCACTAGGAATACTACAATTGGATATTTATGTTAATTCGTTCTACTGTGTATGGTGTTTATCTGTATTTAATGTTTTACATGTCTTGTGTGTTGACCTGCCCTCTTGCCATTGTTTGCTTCTGCCCGGGTCCTCATTGACGACAAGAACTTTTCTTAGCTGGTTAAATAGCAGGGAAATCTAATAGTACTACTGTTAATACTACTATTATAACTATAACTGTGATTTATTTTAATTAGATGTGTGCAAATAGATGCATGTATCACTGAACGGTGTTAAGGGGCACTGGGGAACCCAGGCTGTAATGGCCTCAACACTAATTACAACCTCCTAACGCATGCTTTACGGATGGGGAACATCAGTAAAAACCGATGTGATCTCTTATCTGTGGTTTTTGCCATATCAAACGTCTTGAAATAAACTTTATAAAGCAATCTCTATTTTTGAAAGACCAGCGTTGATCATGCCCGTGTGGTCTTCTAGACTAACTAAATATAAGCATGCACAAAAAAGCGCTCTTTCGAGTTTCATTTCGATAAAAAAGTTTTATGTAGTTTGTGTATATAATTAATTTGTGTATATTGTTCATTTAACCAGTTTTAGCGAATTTGTGATTGAGAATGAGAATTATTTATACTTTACGGGCTAATCCATGCAAAGCCACAAATTCCTATGATATACGTTTATGACAAAAATATTAGTCACATTACATATTCACGTTAATACTTGACTTCCCGTGGCTTCACAGTGTGATCACACCCACTGATACAACATCACAATTAGATTAAAACCACTGATGCAACATCACAGTTAGATTAAAACCACTGATGCAACTTCACAGTTAGATTAAAACCACGGGTACAACATCACAGTTAAATTAAAACCACTGATGCAACTTCACAGATTAAAACCACTGATACAACGTCACAGTTAGATTAAAACCACTGATACAACGTCACAGTTAGATTAAAACCACTGATACAACTTCACAGATTAAAACCACTGATACAACTTCACAGTTAGATTAAAACCACTGATACAACTTCACAGTTAGATTAAAACCACTGATACAACATCACAGATTAAAACCACTGATACAACGTCACAGTTAGATTAAAACCACTGATACAACTTCACAGATTAAAACCACTGATACAACATCACAGATTAAAACCACTGATACAACTTCACAGTTAGATTAAAACCATTGATAAAACTTCACAGATTAAAACCACTGATACAACTTCAGAGTTAGTTTAAAACCACTGATACAACATCACAGTTAGATTAAAACCACTGATACAACATCAAAGTTAGATTAAAACCACTGATGCAACTTCAACTTTCTCGAACTTGAAAAAAGTATCAAGAATTGTGTTTCTGGGAGTCAATTACTCCTTCAGCAAGTCCATTGTAAGTCAGCGTATCTCAAATCTGAATTGCTCTCATACTATGAATTGCCCTCATAAGCAAATCTGAATTGGTCTCATAACCGAACAATAGGACAAGAGGGTGGAGAGAGTGAGGAAAAACTTGCCTCTGTCAGACAGACATATTGTAGCGCCTGTAGGCATTTAAAAATGAATCGGCCAGTTGGAGTTATACCGGCAGTATTTTCCTCTGCAATATATTAACATTCACATCACAGGCTGGGATCACATTCTGTGGAACACCACTCACTGCAAACTATCTTCCCCTTGATTAAATCCACTTCCACTTAACGTGTCCATGCATGGAACAGACTTCCATGCATGTCGTGTAATGCAGTTAGTGCAACATTAAACACCTTGCATAAACATGAAGCACGAGATAAAATGTACTTTTAAAATCCCCCGAAACAGTAATGAGACACAAGATGATTCACATGAATTCCACTTATTTGCATATACCATCGCATATTTGAACGTGTTTTATTTGACAATTACGAATGCGATACAGAAAGGTGATGATTCTTGATTGTTTCACATTGCCCCTGCCGCCTGTATATTCATATATAGACATGTCCCCCTGTATCTATGGCTGTCTTACCATACATATATTGCAGTGCTTCCCTGGTTATCTTCAGGCCTTAGGACCAGATTCAATCTGATGACCTTTGGTCCGCGATGCACCTTCCTAAAACGTAGTCGTACTTGTTGATACCAGGTGTGCCAGTTGCACCATGTCCATCAGTCCAGATTAAACCTAAATTAATTCATTATTATTATTATTATTATCCAGATTAAACCTAAATAACTTTTTTATTTTTATTATTATCCAGATTTAACCTAAATTAATTTTTTATTATTATTATTATCCAGATTAAACCTAAATGAATTTATTATCGTTGTCTATAACACATGCATGGGCTTTGCATTATAATGGGCTTGGCATTTCCCTGTGGACGGTGGTCTCAGAGCTGTGTAGCTGTGGTTGAGTCTCTGCATCTTCTGACTATGACTGGGACTTTACAGTGTCTATTGATTCTTAGGAAAACCGATCCTTAGATTTCTGAGCGAAACATGGCCTTGCTCGTCAGTGCACATCTACCGACCCGCTGGATGGAGCTTTTCATTTTGTGATCGAAGGATGCGAGAAAAAAAGAATGAGAATGAAGAGACAATAATTAGACATTATAGAAAGCGACTTACAGCGAGGGAGAGAGAAACAAAGGGAGACGGAGAAAAAAACAGAGACAAAAGAAAGGTGAAGAGGAAAGGGGATAGAGAAGAAACGAAAGAGAATAAAATGGGAGAGAGAGATATACTGTAGAGAGAGGAAAAGAGAAAAAGAGAGAGAGAGGGCCACATAATAGCTACATAATAACACAGCAACAACACCTCTGGATGTGTTAATGCAACACTGCATCTTGTTTTCATCAGTGGCGTTCCACTCTCCATTCGTCTGCTGGCCTCAGGCGGGACGGCACCAATCACACCCTATCTCCTACATAGTGCACTGTGGTTGACAAGAGCCCCGCGATCCCCAGTCAGTGCCAAAGACAAGGAGGCTGTTTGGAAGGTCGGATCATTCTGAGGAGCTCTCAGTGCTGCATTGACGAAGGCATGTTCCAGAGGAGGAACGCTGACCCTTTGTCACGGTGTGATAGCACTTAATTACCGTTCTTTCCTCCACCTCAGGGTACAACAGGAGGACAGCGTTCAACATTCTTCTGTGTACAAAAGACATACAGAAATGGCTGCACAGGGTGCAGGCAGCTCCCTTTTATTCCTGAACCAACATTTTGCCCCCGGTAGCTCTCCCTCTTGCGCTTTCTCTTTCTTCTCCCTCTCTCACTCCCCCTCCCACCTTCACCCTTTTCACTCTTTCCATTACTCCTGAACAAACATACAGAAAAATATACATTCACCCATTCTGCAAAATATAGAGTTTACAGCCATGTCATATTCACGTGCCTAATAGGACTGTTTCTTGAAACGGACATATACTGTATATTGAAACCGAAATCTCTGTGCTGGCGACTTGCCAAGAACACTGACATCCTCATACATTCATCCCGTGCAGAGTGTCAGGACATACAGACAAAGACATAATATTCAAGAAGTCAAGTCTCCCAGCGGTTGGAGTGTTGAGCTGGTAACCTAAAAGTTGCTGGTTTCCCCAATGTGACAATGTGAAAGAAATCTTTAATGATGCCTTTGAGCAAGGCTTTTTATTAGAATTTGACTTTCACCCCCTGCCCCAATGCTTACGCTATTCAGTTTGTCATGCACATTCTCCAGCGAACATTCACGATTCAGCTCGCAGGCGCCAGACTTGCCACAAGGAGTCGCTAAAGCGGGAAAGGCAGCCCTGCCGTACATCCCCATAAACCCCGAGCCGGTGGACAGTCAATGTGCGGAGTGCTCTGACGAACCTCCGAGCAATGCCGGGATGTTGAGCAGCGAGGAATTGACTTTAACTCTGTGACATTTGGTGTCCCCACCAAAGCCCCTTTTAAATTGCTACTGTAAGTTGCTCTAGACGAAAACCCTTCAGCTATGATGAACAAGTCTGTGTGTTGCGTGAGGTGCTGGACGTCTGAACGAGGAGGGAGTCTGGAGTTACGGACAGCTCATGACACTCCAGGTTGATGGAGGGAGGCACTGCTAACAGGGATCAGTGAGAATAAAGCACAGCTTCTATCACAGCTCCGTCTGACTTGTCATGATGTTATCGCACAAGCTTATCACAGGATTTGTCTTGTCGTCTTTTCACACAGTGAAACGTCTGTGTCTAATGACTGTGAATGTCGCGCAATTTAGTGAGTGTGTTTACTTTTTGTGTTCATAATAATATTGATAATAATAGTTTATAAAAATGTAAAAATGTATAAAAATGTATTTATGTATTGTATATACATATATATATATATATATATATATATATATAGATATATAGGTATATATATATATATATATATATATATAGGTAAAAATGCATTAAGACACATAATTACAGTGCCTTTTTACCTAATCCCTAAGTGCTATCCAGTTTTGGGGAAAGTAAACTCATGTTATGTACTATGTAGGTGTAGTGAAGACAATCCGATCCCTAAATTATGATCAGCAGGAGTGGTGTGATATATTCAGCTGCTTGTAGGAATCAGGGGCACCCCCGGCTCTGGCTTCGTTGGGCTCTGCAGATAAGTCCCTGAGCATGACTAGCCAATAGGAAGAAAGAAAGAGGGCAGAGGGGCGGGGCCGAGCCATAGGGGGGAAGTCTCAGAGAGAGAGAGAGAGAGAGAGAGAGAGCGAGAGTGAGGAAGAGAGAGAGAGAAAGAGCAAGGGAGTAGCAGTGAGCGAAGCAGAGAGGTATACAGGATGAAAGAGAAAACCAGAGAGAGGAGGAGGGGAAGAGAGAAAGAACGAGAGAGAGTCAGAGAGAGGAAGAGAGAGGGAGAGAAGTGTTCAGAGACCGTATGCCCTTGCCTCCCTCTACATCACAGAATTGATAAAAGACCAGGCAGAGGAACACAAGAGCAGAGGAATTGTTCAGCTGGAAGAGATAGAATAAGACACAGAAAGGACGAGGAGAGAAAGAGAGAGGAAGGTGGTAAAAGAAGGGATGTGTAAGAAAGATAGAGAGACATAGCGTGACAGTTCTCTGTTTACAGCAGCACCTCCGTCACTGCCTCCACCTGCAGCCACCCCAGCAAGATCTCCACCTCCTGTCTCCGCAGCAAACCCACGCCAAGCTCTCCCATCTCGCTCCTCTGCTCCACTCTGCCCTGTCTAGTACCAGTCTTCTGCCAGCAGCAGGACCATGGAGACAGGAAGTCCCAGGAAGATCCAGTTCACCATGCCTCTCCTGGACTCACACCTGAACCCGGAGGCGGCTGAACAGGTATGGGGATAGGAGGATGGTGGAAGGACGGACTGGAGGAGAGTTAGGGGACGCGGTAGGAGGAGTTGAGTGTTCCTTTTGGGATCACCGTTGTGCCGTATTACCGGTGCTGTTTCGGTCAAAGCTGAATCGCGATGTGTCCCGGTGCAGTCTGGGCAGGTGGATGGGTCAACGAGCCGGGTCACAGCCACTGATGGAACAGAACCTACAGCCTCTCAATCTGTAAAGGGCTAGAGACGTCCTGTGTTCTGGGATCCATGTGTATTCCACGGTGTTATTGCAGATTGACAGCAGAGTCTATTGAGTAGATAGCCACGGCAGATAGCTTAGCGGTCAGTTTTGGACCAGGTACAGAAAGATTTGAATTCCCGAGCTAGAAAGTCAATAATCTGTTGCTGTGCCCTTATGCAAGGCATTTAACCCCGCGTGCCCCTGCAGCTGGCTGTGGAGAATTGTGTGTGCGAGTGTTAATAGTCACCGTTCTCGCCAGGGGCCGTTTATAAGCGCTTTATAATCAGCTTGTTTTATGTTATTAGTATTATTGCAAAGACCTGCATTATAAAAAGCAAGGTAGGGGAGGTGTATTGTTATTGCATCAGCAACAAGGTATGGAAATCCAAAGAATACCCTTCCATTTTGCCATTGTTTTTCCTGTCTAAATCTCTTTTAGGTCGGCACACACACACACACACACACACAATGACAACTGCCTTGTTTAACTGTCCCGCAGGGCTAGATGTTGTCATGGTTGTCGAGGCTGCAGTTAAGATGCACAGACACAGAAAAACAGCAGTAATTCCACTGATTGTGTATGTTGGCAGAAGGGATAATTGTGATGGTTATTAAAAAGAGGAAGAATGATTAAAAAATGACAAACAAATTGATACCTTTCTGACAAAACAATGACCACTTAATCTAATTATTCTGCTCTGGCCTCAGGCCATTCAGGTAATGTAATCCCACTCAGCAGAACGGTTTGAAAGACATCTTTTGCACACCTTTCCAGCACCCTTTGCTTAGTGGGATATGACTGGATAAACTGGATGAACACTGGGGAAAGGCAAGATACTACGGAATATTTGGATTGTACTTATTAGTGCCAAGGGTAAAGGGTCAAAGGTGAAAGGACAATGGCAATGAGGAGCAATAATAACACTGTAATTCACTGATTATAAAAACGAACATCTAATCTAACTAGAAATGTGTTACCGGTCATTCATGTTAGTGGAGGACGACAGAGCTAGAGTAATATCATATTAACAGATTAATGTAACGTAATACATTAGATTAAAATAAAAACGATGACCACTAGAGACCATGTATTCATCTATATTGAGCTTTAAGTGCAGGGGTCTGGAGAATCTAAAATCTACTGAAGGAGAAATCCCCATTCTCTCCATGTGATAAATTTTACATAAGACTAAAAAAGATAGGAAAGAGAGGGAAATTGAGAGAGTGAGAGGAAAAAATATGATTGCGACAAATGAAGAGTGGGAGAGAAATGCGAGGAAGAGATAGATTGATAGAGAAAAGGATTGAGAGAAAAAGAGCAAGAGAGCGAGAGAGATTGAAAGAGTATATTCATTATGAATGAGAAAATAAAAGGCACAACAAGAATAGATGTATGAGTCAGAGTGACTCTACATCGACATCACGATGCCCTGAGAATTACCAGCTGAACCTTTACTGTCAAACATCCAGTCCCCTACAGACTGAATGCATTTGCCCAGGTCAGCATTGAACTAACTAACTGACTAACCTGATTTAATGAGGTTTAAATAAATACTAACAAAAGAACAAACACATTTTTCTACATTCAGTATATTCAGAGCAGTGCCGGGATA
>JACXGI010006427.1:0-42252 GCA_016801175.1 Esox masquinongy
CCCCCCCCCGGGGCCCCCCCCCCCCCCCCAGTGCTTCGTTATCGCACCCCTAATTTCACAGACTCTTTGAGGGCCCTTTTTGTCAGCGGAAGGTTCATTCAAAAGGGGGTTTATTAATAGTGCTCCGGGGGCCATTATGAACATTTATGTAAGCAAACGAGCCGGGGAGAATGTGCTCGTCACACGCTCGTTGGGTCGCTCTGCCGAGCACAATGGCCAGCGGGCAATCGGGAGAGAACCCGGTGTGCGCCACCTCATCGGCGCGGCATGGAGCTGGTGGACGTGATCCATGCTCCCACACCGGTCGGAGGCACAGCGTTAACCCCGTCCCGTTGTTGACGGTTGACAAGAACGTGTGTCGTGCCTCGAGCGATTGTCTACTTTTGGTTCCTGTGTGCAGGAGGTGTACGCTAGGTTAAGTTATCTGGGTCAGTGAAGTGTGCAGACACAGCTGTGTATTGACTGCCTCTATGCTGCTACACAAGGCAGATGTGGTGAAGAGCATTGGGTTGGTAAACATTGCTGGCTTTGATTCCTAAGTGGACAAGGTAACCTTATATTTTGTGATCAATTTTTGTGCCCTCGGGCAGAGTACTTAACCAAAATTTCTGCTGTAATTTGAGTTGATTCATCCATAGAGTGAAAGTGAGAGGTGATAACTTTCAGACACACTGCCTTCCGTGGAATGGGTTTGACACCTGTGATGTAAAAATATCTGCTCGCAGGTTGCCAAAAACAACTACCTGAAAGCCACACCTCTAATTAGAAATAATGAGTAATACCATATACTAGATAATCGGCAGATGTACATTAAAAGATACGCAATGCGTAAGATCATTATGTATACCTCTAAGGGTAAATTATAATAATCACACAGACCTAAACTTGACCGTAACAGCTTCCTTTATGAGTGCATAACCCAGCTTGGTAAAAGCTCTAAACTACCCAAATTTGGGGCGTGACCCACCAGTTGAATGAATGAATTGCCTTGGCTGATGTACCTGCACACACACACATACACACACACACACTCACTCCTACAGACAGATGTGAACATGAAGTTGAGGCAAACGTAGTGAATGCGTGGCCTTGGCTGGTATGAGGCTGAGCAACTCCTGAGGAGCGTCTATCTCCTGTTTCTGCAGTGGGAGGCCTAGCCTGGACAGGATGCTGGAATGGAGGGACATACCCACGGAAAAAGGGTCCCCTAGAGGCCCAAACATATTCGGTCTCACTGCGACACACCAGGATTCACAGTTCCCCAACTTCCAATGTTCCTGCGGACAGTCTGACAGCAAGGCCACGAGACTCAGTGTAATTGGGCCGGTCAGTAACCCAAAGAGAACATGTCCATGTTGGCATCGAGTAAATACATTTAATTCACTATTTAACCAGAGTCAGTATTTAACTATATTTATATAGTTTGCATAAATTACGTTTGCATAAATTATAAGCATGTTGTGCTTATTCTGACACTCTCAGCATTTAATTTCACCTTTATTTAACCAGGCACGGCAGCTAGGAACAAATTCCTATTTCTCGTTTAACCTAGCAACAGTTGAAGTTGTGCCCTCCGGCAACCCACATTGCAACGTCTCGCTGGTACACAGCGAAACCGTCCGAGTCAAACGCTGCAGTCGACACTGCCTTAAGCGTGGGGGCCACGCGCCCGCCGAGGAAGCCAAGTCGCGTGGGCATTGACACCGCCCGAACTGAGACATGGCAGAGGGACGTCAATAGTTTAATCTGAGCCTCGTCGACTACTGGTTCGAAGGGATCCTCCGGAGAGACAGACGCGGGCAGCAGAGACACACATTAAAACGTTTGCACACAGCAGACCCAGGCAATCACTGGCAGACAACTCACACACACACGCGCGGTGGTGGCATCAGTTCTACGCTCTTAGAAAAGGGGGCTGTTCACAACCTAAAACATGTATTCCAACGGTACCATAGGATGACCACTGAAGAACGCTCTTTGGTGTCAGGTAGAACCAGTTAGGTTCCAGGCAGAGGGTTCTATGTGAAACTTAAAAGGGATCCTGGAACCAGAAAAAGGTAATCCTAGGGAGTCAGCCAAACAAGCTGTTGGGAATCTTGTACTAACAGTGGGTACTTTCTGGTACAATTTCAAACAATGAGATAACTACAACTCAGGAAAGTAATTCATATTATTGCAATTTAATTAACATTAACTGCCGGGATGGAATATTTATTACTTAAGCAGATGGTCAGTGTGCTGAAACACAGCTATAAATAATTTTCCCAGTTGCAAATTGTCCATAGATATAATCCCTAATAGATATATGGTATTTGACAAAACCAGAGTTATTTCAAACCATGATTACACTGACATTCATTCCCAGTTTAATGCACGGGAATACTTGGGAAAACACTTTAAAATAAACTCCTGGTGATACAATGATCATTTATGATAAACAATTACAAATGTCGGCAACCGACTAAACTCTGTGGGCCGAGGCTGGCCCCCAACCCCCCTTTTGAACCCTGATTAACTGTATGATTACAATGCCACCATGTCTTTTCTCAGCACCTAAGTAACATCCACACAGACTGAAGAACAGACACACACACGCACACACGCACACGCACACAGAGCACGACGAGTCACTCACCTGGCTCGGCGAATGTGATGATCTCGGAGGGCGTCTCGGGCTGCGCCGCCTCCCCGGCGCTCCCGTCCTCCTGGATCTCCACGCTGCCGTCCTCGCCCACGCGTCCCACGTGCAGCTTCCTGATGGCGTTGAGCAGGGCGGCGCGTGGCACCGGGTTCGTGACGTTGGGCCGGGCGCTCAGGTGCAGCATGTTGAGGATGTGCCGCTTCACCGCTTCCACCATGTCGGTCCGGCTCGAAGGCGGCTCCGACGGCGACCCGGCTCCAGGGGGCACCGGCACGTCACCCTGGTCTGAGTCCGGGGAGTCCCTCCTCATCTGGGCGAGGGCACAGGAGGGGCAGACTTCCTGGGTGTCCCTGCCCATCCCTGGTCCCACCTTAACACTGTCCACTGCAACATCGGGGGAGCAATGCCCCATCGGGAGCTTGAACAGAAGCAGCAGCAACAGCCCGAACAACGAGGCTAGGGAGGGCATCCTGCACGCACACTCACACACAAACTCACACACACACGCGCACACACAGACACACACACACACGCTCTCCCCGGAGAAGGACGAGGATAGGGCGACGGAACCGACAGCAAAAGTGACCAGGCAAAGTAGAGCGCAGTTTTTGCTGTTCCCTCGTGCCTCTCCTGAGCTGCGGAAGGGGTTTCACAGACACCAAGGTACTCGCGTGGGAGCCAAAACAAGATGCCTGAAAGTACTATCCTTCTTTACAGGGAGGCACTGACGTCGCTACAAAAAAGTGAAGACACAAATTTGTGCAGCAGGCACTGCTTTTGCAGGACAGCCCCGGGAGAGAAAAACGCCTCAGTGTCTTTAATTTGTCCTCACAAGCCAGGTCAGTGCTCCACTCGTAAAAACCCTTCTGCTGTCAGGTCCAGAAAAGCAGGTGTCTCTGTCTCAGCTTTGTAAAACCATTACTCTTGTTTTCTATAGTTGGTGAAAGCAGGTTTGGAAAAATGAAAGTACACTCCTTCCAGTTTTGTAATTGCAAAAATAAAGTGCCTGCAAGGGAGTGTCCACCCTACCTTACACCTTGTGAGAAGACGTGCTGACGTGAATCCCTGGTGCAAAAAGGGACTGGAAGAGAGCTGTGTGCTGAAGGACTAGTGACGGTGTGCTGCCCAGCTGATGTGCACAACACTGGAGAAGCCTCAGAGAGCCCACAATGTCAGTTGAATGGCTTTGTGAAAGTGGGCAGGGTTAGAGTGCTCTCTCCCTTCCTCTCTCACTCTCAAAATCTCTATCTTTTGCCTCACTGTAATTATACATTCGTACTTTTATTTAATCCCTCCGCCCCCACCCCACCCCCCACCCCTCTCTCTATCGCTCTCTCACTCTTCCTCATCCATTTATTAACTGTGTGTTTCATTCCCACATGAAAAACGTTGTAGATCTCCCCTCCTTATAGTTTCAGAGAAGTACGTTTCTCTGAGTCACTCAGGTAATGACCAGTCAGTCTCTGTTTCGGAGGTTATTTCCTCTCCGGGTGTATCGGTGGAGTGTGTGCAGCGGACGGTGTGTCGAAGCACGCCGCTGGGGTTTTCTTCGCGCGTCACGATGGAGGAGGACGACGAGGCACGGCGTGCGCATCGAGTCTCCCTGATTCATTCATACCACACACCAACACACACACACACACGCACACACACACCAACACACACACGCTCACACGAGGACACAGTAAGCTATACCCATGACTCAGTGTGTCGTCATCGTGAGTCGAAGAGGGTCCTGTGACTGTACTTCGGACGAATTCTCTGGGGAACCTTCGGTCACTGTCTAATGGGTTCAGCAACAGATACAGTCACTTCATTACTGCCCAGTGCGATATGGTGCAAAGCCAAAGTAATTACTACACTATTGTGACCGCCCGGACATTGAACCCAAATCATCTGGTTACCTGGGTATTAGCTTTGGGAGTTAGCACAAACCCTAATGTAAGCCAAGGCATCTGTTTGCCTGGGTATTAGCTTTGGGAGTTAGCACAAACCTTAAAGTAAGAAAGTCTTCGAGAGAAGCGTAACTAACACAACTTTAGTTCATAAAATCACCTTGGTTACACTGGGGTTTGGTTGACATGAGCTGACCTGTGCTCAAATAATCAATATTTGCTTTTGAACACTTTGAGTCTGTTTGATCAAGCCTCTGTTGGTTTGCACTTTTGAGACCATTCTATTGTTTCTATTGCAACTAGGAAGTTTATTCAAGATCAGCTATAGTGTCTATAAGAAACAGGTGTGTTGTCTAGAAAGGATACGTCTGAAATTGCTATTGAGGATACATCTGAAAAATAAAAATAAATCTGTTTATCATCTAACGTATCTTGCAGTGATTCCAAGCTTTCAACTGACACATGCGTATTGTGAAATACTATGCTATTGTTTTAGTTTAAAATACATTAGTCCAATTTAAAAGTCTGATTTGGAATACACCATTCCATTAGAATAAAACCACAGCTAACTACACTACTCCCTCTTGTGGTAATGGAACTGGTAGCAATACATCTTACCTCAGAGGAATTCCAATTGTCAAAATACACTGCTGTTCATGGAGGACAAAATACACTGCTGTTCACCGAGGACAAAATAGAACGCTGTACACAGGCTAGAAAAGACGTTACTGTACACAGTCTACAAAATACACTGCTGTAGACACACTACAAAATACACTGCTGTATACACACTATAAAATACACTGCTGTATACACACTACAAAATACACTGCTGTACACAGACTACATAATACACTGCTGTACACAGGCTACAAAATACACTGCTGTACACAGGCTACAAAATACACTGCTGTATACACACTACAAAATACACTGCTGTATACACACTACAAAATACACTGCTGTACACAGACTACAAAATACACTGTTGTACACAGACTACAAAATACACTGCTGTACACAGGCTACAAAATACACTGCTGTGTACACACTACAAAATACACTGCTGTACATAGACTACAAAATACACTGCTGTACACAGACTACAAAATACACTGCTGTACACAGGCTACAAAATACACTGCTGTACACAGGCTACAAAATACACTGCTGTATACACACTACAAAATACACTGCTGTATACACACTACAAAATACACTGCTGTACACAGACTACAAAATACACTGCTGTACACAGACTACAAAATACACTGCTGTACACAGACTACAAAATACACTGCTGTACACAGACTACAAAATACACTGCTGTACACAGACTACAAAATACACTGCTGTACACAGGCTACAAAATACACTGCTGTATAATAGTTAGTACCCCGAACCGTGATTCTATTAATCTCACTTACAATATATCTGTTTACGCCAATGTAAGCTGCAGGACTTCTTTCTTTCTCTTGTGAAAACCATTCTCCTCTCTTCTGCTCTGCTGTTTTTTTCTTTTTCTTTCACCTTTCTTTCACCTTTCTCAACTTTCTTCATCTCTTTTCCATTTTACCACCTGTGTCGATTTTTCATCCTTTTTTCTTTCCCCTGGTTTTGTCCCTTGCAGTCTCTATTCTCTAAATAATATGACAAACAGGTTTCTCTCTGTTCTAACCTCTGTCTGTGCAGCTATTATAATGAAGACCTGGTGTAACATGATGCCTAATGTGTTCTGCCGGAGAGCTGTATTTGTCTCTACCGCTTGGTCACTACAGAAAGAGGCCGTGGTGGATGAGATGCATCATCTTCTTGGGGTTCTACATACTGAAAAGGTTCCTTTTGGGTTTCTGTAAAAGGATTTCCACCAAGAAACTTTTTATTTTGTTGTGAACAATGGAGAATAAGACACAGGTCCAAAGACCTCTTCCCAAACATACTGGTGTCATGTTTTGTAGGCATGAAAGAAACAAAAATTCTCTAAAGTATAAGAGTAACCCAATCATATTAACCCTCTAATTATATTATTATCATTTTATAGCACATTTATAGCACAGAGGATGCATGTCGAAGTGCTTGCATAACAAATAAAATAGTGTAAGGTGAGGAGAATAGGCATCTCAGCAGTATCCAGTAGTTACCTCTGTTTATCTACAAACTTTCATTTTCAAAAGCAAGATTGCCAACAGCCAATGCCTTCACCACCATGGCCTGTATGTGAGAGCCAGCAACTCTGCCAACTTTTAATTGAAGCATGGCCTGAATTTAAAGAAAAGGAGACAGGGACGGTTAACTGTCAGGCACTATTGATATGGACCCCAGGGCCATTTATCCCGTCCTAAATACATTTTTTTAAACAGCTTAACCTTGACTGACAGTTGGCTGTGACATAAGATGCGGAAACAACCTGCCGGTCTTAGTGAAGTGCTTTGTCACTATGAGGAAGCGCATTGCACAATGGTAGACACTTGCGGGAGGAAGGCACCCAACACACAGACGGGCCAAATCCGCATGTAGCATGGTTTGAAAATCTTTCAAACAGTTTAGGGGTTTGCATTAGACCGCCTGAATAGTGTTTTTACCTGGATCTGTAATGCAGGGTGGAAAACAGATTTAATATCTATCTCTGGAAGAAGAGGATGGGTTTCCTGCCCTTGTGGAATGGGAGAGGAAAAGAAAGGACATAAAAAAATGGGAGGTCTTTGACACTAAATTTACAACAGGCTCGGTGGTCGAGGCAGGAAGCTGGAGGACATCAAGCATCGGGCTAGCTGTATGAGGACACGGGCGTAATGGAGGGAGGCCTGCGTTTCTGTCGCGCGCAAACGAAAAAGGCGATGACTGAATTAAGTATTCTTCCAGATGGTTTGTTGGAGTTCAAACATTGCCGTCTATTGACAATGGACAGACTGAATATCCCTGTGTCCAAAAAAGTTGTCCATGTGTGAAAGACAGAGAGAGTGAAAGTGTGTGTTTACAAGTTAACTGCTCCAGATGTGAACATGATCTGTTTCTCCCCGATGTGCAGAATATATTTCCCTCAAGCAACAACCAACCTATCATCAATCATCAATGTCTACTACTGAAACAGAACTGTGTGTGTGACAGAGAAAGAGACAGAGGGCGAAGAAGGGAGGGAAAGGGAGGGAAAGGGAGAAAGGGAGGGAAAGGGAGAAAGGGAGGGAAAGTGAGAAAGTGAGGGAAAGGGAGAAAGTGAGGGAAAGTGAGGGAAAGGGAGAAAGGGAGGGAAAGTGAGGGAAAGGGAGAAAGTGAGGGAAAGTGAGGGAAAGGGAGAAAGGGAGGGAAAGTGAGGGAAAGGGAGAAAGTGAGGGAAAGGGAGAAAGTGAGGGAAAGGGAGAAAGTGAGGGAAAGGGAGGGAAAGGGAGAAAGGGAGGGAAAGTGAGGGAAAGGGAGAAAGTGAGGGAAAGGGAGAAAGTGAGGGAAAGGGAGAAAGTGAGGGAAAGGGAGGGAAAGGGAGAAAGGGAGGGAAAGTGAGGGAAAGGGAGAAAGTGGCAAAAGGGGAAATGATTATAAGCCCCTTTAGCATCTGTTTCGGAACTGACAGTTGTGACATCCCCTAAACGTTTCATATATAACGTAATATATATAATATAATATATATATATAATATAATATAATATATAACATAATATATATATATATATATATATATATATGTATATATATATATAATTTATAATATAACATAATGAACTTGATGCCCACACATCGTCTCATCGTTTTATTTTGAGACAGTTTTCAACAGATATTGCGCAGTTTTCAAACATATTGCGCATTTTTGACGGGATTAAAATGAATACAACAATGTTTTGTAGTAGTTGACACATTTTTGTTATGGCAATTAAACTCTGACTTTTTTAAGTGGAAAACACAAACAATACAAAGTTTTTGAAATGTCAAAAACACTAAAACTTAACATTTCTTGCCGGTAAATTCCAGAAAGAATAGGATTATTTATTATTGTAGGGAATCTTTACAGTCAACGTGAATTTGGCCAAAAAAGGCTGCAGTCCAAACACCCTTCAGACTAGAGCAGCGGCTCTGAACGTTCCTATTGTGTCAGCAACATTTCCAGGAACCTCTTCCCTGTAAGCTTAATAAGGCCTCCTAAAGGTCTGTCAGAGGCCTCCCAGGTGTCTGTTCGAGGCCCTGCAGGGGTCAGTCCTAGGCCCTTCAGGGGTCAGACGTGCCAACCCCCGGGGTCAGTCCTAGGCCATCTGGTTTAGAATCACTGGGGTTGTGAGTGTGATCGTGATTACTTCCTTACAGTAGAGCACAATTGAATCCCCAGGGATTGCCAAGCCTCTGTAGAAGAGGATCACATTCCCTTTGTGAAGCCTGGAGGAATGCAGTCACTGTGCCGCCTCACTCGTATGACTGTCTACATTGTCCCAAATCTCAGGACCCGTTACAGCACTCAACCCCATCCAAATCCTTGGCGTTGAGAGTCACTGCTGAACACAGTCACCGCTGAACACAGCTCCCGCTGAACACAGTCACCGCTGAACACAGTCACCTCTGAACACAGTCACCGCTGAACACAGCTCCCGCTGAACACAGTCACCTCTGAACACAGTCACCGCTGAACACAGTCACCGCTGAACACAGTCAACTCTGAACACAACACATGCGTGACTCGCCTAAGAAGGTAGACTAAAAGTGGAGTCATTGAATAAGATCACATTTCATTTACAGTTACTTACTGTATACACAAAGCCTGGCAATGCTGAAGTTAAAGCTCCCTGAAACATGTAGACCGAACCCAGCTAGGCCAGTTAAAATGACATCACTATAAACACTTTCAGCCAAAGTTTTTAAATACCCATGTGATCTGGAACCTTCTTGTGAACACAAAAGACATTAACCTAATTAGGACATATTTACCTTACCGTTGGCCTCCACCTGTGAATCATTAAATTTGCTGTTGGATTTTCTGGGTAAAACCCCAACTTTTGAAGAATCATTGGTCAGGCTGTGAATCTGAAAGATAATTAAAACCAAAGAGCATTCTACAGACTATATAAAAGATAGAAATGTATAGGAAAAGGGTACAAAATGATATACAAATGTTGAGATATCCTAGTCAGCACAGTTGGATCAATAATATATCTTTAAAAAGTCAATGATCAAACAAGAACTTGACCTGTGAGAGAGGCCACAGCGAGGCCAACAATCACCTTGAAGGAGCTACAGAGTTCAGTGGCTGAGTGTGGAGTAATGGTGCACCCACCAATCATATCAAGAGCTCAAAAAAACGGTCTGTATGGAAGGATGGAAAGAAAAAAATTGTTACACAAAAGTTACCATATGAAAACATGACTGTGATCTAGTTTTGAGGGAAAGTATTGTTTGGTCTGAAAAAGACAGCAAGGGCAAAAATCAAGGAACCATGTAGTATGGTGGTGGTGGCAGCATCATGCTGTTGGAATGCTTTTCATAAGCAGGGACTGGGCTTCTGGTTAAAATTTAAGGAACAGTGCATGGAGAAAAATATGGGAAAACAGTGCAAAAGAACCTGCTTCAATCAGCTAAAAAGAACAGAAGCTTGGGAAAAAATCTGTCAGAAATCTGTCTGCCCAAAAAAATCTGTGAAAAGCTGATATGAACCAGAAAACCTAAGGCTGTTATTGTAGCAAAATGTTCCTCTATCTAATATTCCTGTGTGGAGATTGAATACTTTTGCAAGCAACACATTTAATTTTTTTCAACATAAAATCAAGGTCAATTTACAATAATAGATATGGATTGTCGGTGTATTTAAATGAAATATGTACCATTTGTTGTTTGGCAAAATTTGAGAATCGATCAGGCGTTTTAATATTTTTTGCCAGGCATTGTAAATGGACAAAAATGTAGGTTTAAATCCCACGTCAGCTAATTAATAACAATAGTAAGAATTTCTCCCTCTGTAAGTCTCAGTTATGCCTAATGTCCGTGATAGGGCAGACCGTTGCAGATCGCAGTACCCGCTATAGAGAAATCCTCCATGCCAACGTGACAGGAGTAGGTGCCGTGGCCCGGGCGTGATTTGGTAGTGGAACGTGTGACAGCAACGCCTCTCTAACAGTTGCAGCTTCAAAACAGCTGACTCATGACGCACGCATCTCATTATCGTGCGGGGCGTGGGCGTGGCGAGAGCTATGCCTGTCCATTCATGATGAGCCCTCATTGTTATACTCTGTGACCGTGGGAGGCATCCCTAAAATAGACCCCGTGGAAGGGAATGGACACACAAAGTGGGCTATAAATATAGCGGTTATTGACAGCCACATGTCAGGCCGATCCCCTATCAGAGAGCTATAATTCACTTTGGCAACTCAGAATTATGTAATTTACCATTATCAGGGTTTGATTTCAGGAAAGCCGTCATGTATGCTGGATCAACACTGATGAGAGTGTCTTAAAGTCTTTAGGTCAGGTTTTCAAGACTATTTACGTTTATCCTTTTCAAATACATTTCCGTTGAATGTTCTGAAACAAAGAGCGCTCAGAAATAATACATAACGTTTGTCCGTTATTGATTGGCAAAGTGTTGCCCTGTGGGGGAGGAAGTGGACTTCCTCCCTCAGGGGGCATATGATGGGATCAGGGACTCCCTGGCATGCCTCTCTACGCCCCCCCCCCCCACCCTGCAATGACTCATTCTCGGATGGGCGGAGTCGGAGTGAGAGGGCGTGGGATGTTGATGAGCACAGATGTAGGATCTTACTTTGGATAAACGTTAATGGAAATGGTCACAGGGTGTGTACCTTTTCCATAAGGGGGAACTTGACTGGCCTCAAATACACGACACATTTTGTATTTCCCACATTGGAGCAAAGTTCTTCTGACAGGGTGATCAAATTAAAAACCCCTGAATGTGTGAACTGCGAGGAGAGGGCTGAGGTGGAGGTCTGCACAGTAGGGAAACTAAATGGATGCCGGAAAACAGGGACATGGGCTGTCATCCCTAAATAGCATTATGACACACTGGATCAATAATGTGATCAGGATCCCTCTAAGTTATTGGGATTTCTCTGAGTTATCGGGACCCCACAGTAACCAGGATCCCACAGCGTTACCAGGATCCCACAGAGTTACTGGGATCCCACAGTGTTATCAGGATCCCATGGAGCTATCAGGATCCCATAGTCCTGTCAGGAGCTCAGACAACCCTCCTAGAACCAGGACATTTGTGGTGACTACTATGTGGTGTGAGTGCAACTTAAAAACAAAAGCAATAAAAAAAGAAGTGGAGCATTAAATTAGCTCTGTTTCAAACCACCAAGCTGACTCATGTTTACCACACCTCTGCAATAGGCCTGCTACCACCTGTTTTTTTTAGCTCTCCAACTCGAGCGGGTTCCGTTACACCAGACCATTGAGACGTGACTCACAGTGACAATGTCACTCCCTGACATCACAGGCCTACCTCTGTACCTGGCTGAGGGGCCACCTTTGAGTTTGTTTGCCCCTGAAAAACGTGACTTAGAGTCCATTGCTACAGCACGGACCGCGGGCACCATGGGCACGGCGCGGTACCATGGCAGATGGCTCATAACAGGAGGGGCTGAGTCATCGCAAGTGAAAATATCTATTCTGCTTCGTGTGTTACCGCTTCACACAGACAAGTGAGTCAACGGACAAGAGGAAACCCTCTCCGCTTTTCTCTGTTCATCTAAATACTGTAATGGGGAGAGATACAGGGAACACAAACTACACCCGCGTTCCGGCCCTGGAGGCCATTTTGTTAACAACAACAGCAGAGGGAAGAATAAAACAAAACTGAAAACATTGAAGTATGACATTCAAATCTTCCCTTCTTTTCTGCCCAGAGACACGTTTCTGGGGCCCATTCATCCTCCCCAACGAGACCTGGTTAGTGGCTGGTTTTCCGCTGAGCCACGTTTGAAGGGGCTGCATTCAACGGCCCCATTTTGCAGCCCAGGGCTGGGTGGTTTTCCCTGGGGCGTTGGACTGATACAGGTGGGGGCGCGTTCGCACCAAAATTCATAATTGCTTTTAGCACTGACTCTTTAACTCGCCGCACCTCCTTGATGGGAAGTTAGTATTTTCCAACGTAATGTCAGATGAGTCCTAATCCTCTAAATATTCTATGCCAGTTATGGGCTAGTTTTCTTGGCTTCCCTTTTAACAAGACTGCAGTGCCCTTGCCATGCTGCTGAACTTTCCTTTCTGCATCACAGTTGCTGGAACATTGCTGAAAAAGACAATGTGAAAGGAAAATCTGTGGACGAAAAACAGTTGCAAGTGTCCAACAAAATCATCCAAAATCATCTGTCCAAATTTGGTTGTTTTGGGCAAAGTAGCGGGGTAGTGTGCCCTCTGCGGTTTGACATTGGCCCCATAGAGAACAGGTATCAGGGAAGACCCTATTCCCCAGTGTGCATTCGTTAATCAAAACTTTAAATATTTGAGTTACCCAAAATTGTTTTGTAGTCATTATTCAAAGCAATTAAGTCAATCATGGTCCAGATTTAAGTTGTATTAGCTTAAAAGAATTGTAGTATATTAAGCCACACCTCTGATATAATTTCCCAGTATGCATTGCCCTTTCAAGGGAACTCGAGTTACCACCCATGACTGTATTTGTTTATGACTGTGACATGCTTACTGAAATCCTGAGATACTTCAGATGAGTGGAGTACCGGGGAAACAGGAACTTTGCTGGATTTGTGCAATACTACCCCTAAGGCATTTACCATCCCTGCAAAGCTATTAACATCAACATTTAGCCTTGAAATCAAGATGGAAATTTTGTTTTATCAAAAACAATAATGTCAGCAGCGGTTGCAAAATAGTAGTACATGGTTGGATTTCTTTAGAAAAATGTATATTAGATCTTTGTGTATCGACGATGACTCAATCTGTCAATCTACATGCCAAAAATGATATCGAAACAGTTAAATAATTACAAAACAAATGTGGCCCTCCATTCAATTTCAAAATCCTGATGTGGCCCCTGAGCCAAAGAGTTTGCCCTCCCCTGTCTAGGTGTACAGTAGCATTACACTCTACCGTACAGTCTTCAATCAACATGCCGTATCACTATTCTCCAACAGAGGGCACTAAACAGCCAATCTAGAAGCGACTACACAAGCGGGCTTTTTTGACTGCCAATACAGCGAGTGGAGGTGCCTGAAAAGGGATCCTGAAGGGAAATTGGAGGAGCCTGAAGCGTAGTAAAGTTGGAAGTGCCTAAAGTACTGCCAAAATAAACAGTTATTAAATATCCCCAGTTCACCTTTCACCCTGACCGCCTATGAGTCAACATGTAGAGAGGGCTTCCACTGACAGTTTGTTGGCTAGCCTATTAATAGTCAACGTGTGTTGAGTGTTTTAGGAAATGAGGGATTACGGCATTACACAGCATGGGCTTCCCCTGGGCTGGCTGGCAGACGTTCAGCGGCTGGTTAAATTCTAAAACACCCCTAACACTCGCCACATTTTGTTGCCCTTTGGCTGCATACCATTTTTATCCTTACCAATCAAGACAACCTACCTATTACCAAAGAGAACCTTAATATTGCAGCATTTAATGTAATCTCCCGAAACCTTTACAAAGCGCAATATTATGTATTCCCCTGAGATTTTAACCCAATGTGTTGCTGTTAGGCTTCTCAAACAAGCAGCGGGCTGCACTGGACTGGCTCCAGAAAAAGACAAGAGAGATAATAACAAAAGCAGCAGTGGATGAGTCACTGAGATTCACCAACCTGACCGTTCTCTACGCCGCCTTCTACCACAGAGACGTGGAGACAGTATCAGTAAAGTCCTCCACAATCACAATCAACTGTCCAGCATTAGACCAATGGCAAGCTGGATGATTGTACATTGAATATATCAGAGCTAAGAGCTGTTCTTAAGCACAGTGACTTAAATAACATGTATTCATTTCACCAGTCTTCATATCACTGAGAAATTACTTCAACTTCAACCACTATATGCTAGAGTTGGCTAGCTGCGCTAACTATTCTACCTGGCTGTGTCAAAGTAGGTTAGCATGCTAATAGCTCAACTTTAACTTAATTTTCAGATAGTATCAACATATGTTGTAATGAACACTTCAGTCAATTCCCAGCTAAGGAGAAAACAGTCATAGCATTTAAATTTAAGACAACGAACAAGATTTAACAATGTCATTTCGTGGCTAATTTGAATGGGCTCTAGCAGCGGATTTTTCACTTGCCCTAGTAGAGGGGCGTGGCCACTGTAAAACATTAGGCCATGACGACCTATTACAATCAGACCAACGTTGGGACATCATGCTGTTTGTCAAAGGTCCCGTCCCACTTTTTAAACACCTTTAACACAATGTGTATCATTTTCATGTGTTATTACGACCTTATACTGTGTAGATACAGTACATTCAACAAATAAAGAAAATTAAATTTAAACAAAAAAAAGTAACTCGATCTTTGACTCTAAGTCTAAGTCTATGGCCGTGTTTGTGGGATAAGTTGCGGGACTGTAAAGCAAAGACTCCTATCATCAAGTCTTCACTCATCCCAGACATAACAGCTGCCATTAGAGGTCAAGGCTATTTGTACCGCAGCAAAATAAACAAAAACCTCTCATGTAGCTGATACTACTCCGCTTTTTTATCTGTGCAAGGTCTTTTGGGACTTGGGACCAAATATGCAGGTTCCTTAAAGTCAGGGAGTGGAGAATAGGAAGTTGACAACAATATTCACAATGCAACAATATATTTCTTTAAATACATCATATTTTTATTTTTATTCAGCGTCACAAGAAATGCACAATCATTTCAATTGACCTATAAGTTTTCCATACATCCATCATCTCTAATGGCCTTGCACAGCTGCCCAACAAGACAGTTTAAATGTTAGAAGCGATATCAGATTTCTCTCACAATAGATCCAGTGCTGCACATACAATCATTAGTGTTGCGACACACGGAGATGTGGACTCTATTTTCAATGTCTGGTTTTATCCCATCACCACCCCCACATTCCAAGTCACACCAATCAACATATAACAAAGGTATCCCTCCAATGAGACGAAATGCCTTCTGCTGTGTTACAGCAATCAAAGGGATAGTTATGAAGTTTGCTATTGGGGCCCTTCATCAATGCTACCTAGCCATATTCATTAGTGGATAACATTTCTATGTGTCTGTGTCCAGCATAAGGGAAATCTGGTGTGGTTTTGAGAACTAACACTGCCTACTATAGCATTAGCACAATGACTGGAACAGAAACAACTAGAAGTTTGAAAGTTAGTTCAGATCCTCAGGTTCAAAAATAAAACAAAGTACACATCTGCAATTCAACAATATTCTGCAAAAACACAGCTAACCTTCAGAATTACTTTCCAATGTCTAGTCATACTGCTAACGATAATTAACAATTGCACAAATGCTAGGCAGCGTCTTAGCAACTGCAAGCGGAGGCAGACGTGAATCCCACAGCGACCTCCGGGTCCTCATTGACAAAACCCAGAGAGAAACTGCCAAAGTGACGAGGGGATCAATGGAACCATGAAACTCAGGAAAATCTTCTGACTCGCTCAGCTTCAGGACACCCGTGCAAATGGCGTGGGGTGTGCAAACTCACGAAGAGAGGGCAGAGGGCGGTAGGGAGGGAGGAGGGGTCCATTTAGGATAGAAGTGGGAAACACAAGTTCATCTGAAGTAGATGAAGGCCCACAATGCCTGCCATTTTTTTTCAAGATATAAATAAGTCTTCCAATTGTGGATGTGAAGACTGATTGTTGGCTTCAGGCCTTCAAGTGATTTGGGCAGTCACTTGTCCAGAGTCTTCCGACGGCTTGGCTGGGTCCCCACTCCTGGACTCTTGTTCCAACAGCTGCAGCTGAATGGAAGGTGTGGGACTCACATTTCTGTTGATGTTCTCCTTTATGGCCTTTCAATTTTTCTGGCCATCGACCATGTCTTTTCTCAAAACGTGTTGTCTTGACATTTGAAAGTATAAAAATAAATCTGTCCATAAAGACAGATATTTCAATGGCTGTAGAGGGCCACGTCAGTTCTGTTTACAGACATATCTTTTTTAATATAGAGCTCAAATGGCATAAAAGCTGAATTTGTCTCAAACACTGGGTTCTGTTCATGACCATGTGGTGCATAAACCTTTCTCTGGTTTGTTTCTTATTACTCCACCATTGACTGGAAAGGACTGAATTGGAGATTCAAGAGCAGCTCAGCAGATTTGTTCTGATACCTCAGGGTATTCAAACAGGCGTTTGAATACCCTGAGGTATTTTGAATACCCTCTGTTTATTCCTGACACTCAGTTTGGAAAAGAAACCATTAACCAACGAGAAGGTCAACGACAGGGGGTGAAAAACAACCATCTCAGTTTTTTCCCTGGATCCGTGCCACACTATATGACATTTAACTTCTAGATTTAGATGATTACATGTCTGTGACATTTTAATGTTATGGTAGTGGAAACAATTACCATATACCTTTTCCCGCTTAGACATGCTGTACTTTTTAACCTGTCCTTTGCTGCTACTCTGTGTTTTTGAAATGATGTTAATGCAACCAGCATGGTTGTTGCGTTGGAGTTAAAATGTGATGGATCACATAGCTGTGGGTTTGAGCACAACTCCTGGTAATAAAAATATATATTTGATCACGATGTTATCAGAATATTTTTTGAATGCATTTTGGCTCAACCTTGCCACTTTCACAACCAGTGGCCAAACATCCTGGAATGCTTCTTTCATTGTTATTTTTCTACCAATGAATGTATTTATTATTCTGCATATTTTTATCAGAATATGTCACAGTTAATCCCACCATGCTATACAAAGAAGAGACTACAACATGCTTTATTTAATGTGAATTAAAACAAGCCAAGATGTAAACAAATAAATGAAACTATAAAAAGCATTATTTTCACGAGATATGATCACCAGGGTACGTAACAATGCATCGACCTTTGACTTCAGGCCTCTGCTACTCTAGCAACCTATGTAGCATTCTCCAGATTCATGTCCTGCCTGCCACAGAGGACGCGAATACCGGGTGTGGAGTAGACATGGACATCCACCAGTTGACAGTGTGCACGTGTGATGGCGTAAGTAACCGGGCGTGGGGCAGAGGCAACATTGAGCAGAGGGAATATAGACGTGCCACCATAACGATGACTGGAGGAGACTGAAAGATATCTGGGACACTGCCAGCTCAAACTGGGACCCTCTCCCCCTGGCCCTCTGTCAGCCAGCGTGGGACAAGAGATGGTATTTACGGTCGCATCCAAGTGTGTGCGTGTGTAGTGTATCTGAGAGAGTGTGTAGTGTATCTGAGAGAGTGTGTAGTGTATCTGAGAGAGTGTGCAGTTTATCTGATAGAGTCTATGCGTTCTTTAGGAAACCGGGGATCACTGTAGTATTCACCGGGCTGCCAGGGATTCCCCTGGTGACTTGCATAGTCGGTCTACCACTGTGTGTGATTTACTACCGTGTGTGGTTTCCTACTGTGTGTGGTGTATACTGTGTGTGGTTTACTATTGTGTGTGGTCTACTACTGTGTGTGGTTTACTACTGTGTATGGTATATACTGTGTGTGGTGTATACTGTGTGTGGTCTACTACTGTGTGTGGTGTATACTGTGTGTGGTCTACTACTGTGTGTGGTGTATACTGTGTGTGGTTTACTACTGTGTGTGGTCTACTACTGTGTGTGGCCTACAACTGTGTGTGGTATACTACTGTGTGTAGTTTACAACGATGTGTGGTTTTCTACTGTGTGTAGTGTATACTGTGTGTGATTTACTACTGTGTGTGGTTTACTAATGTGTGTGGTCTACTACTGTGTGGTCTACTACAGTGTGTGGTTAACTAATGTGTGTGGTCTAATACAGTGTGTGGGATATACTGTGTGTGGTCTACTACTGTGTGTGATTTACTACTGTGTGTTGTCTGCTACTGTGTGTGGTTTACTACTGTATGTGGTTTACTACTGTGTGTGGTCTACTACTGTGTGTGGTTTACTACTGTATGTGGTTTACTACTGTGTGTGGTTTACTACTGTGTGTGGTCTACTACTGTGTGTGGTTTACTACTGTGTGTGGTCCACTACTGTATGTGTTTTACTGCTGTGTGTGGTATATACTGTGTGTGGTCTACTACTGTGTGTGGTGTATTACTGGGTGTGGTGTATTACTGGGTGTGGTATATACTGTGTGTGGTATATTACTGTTTGTGGTTGTCTGTGTAAGAGATAATGTGCTTGGGTACAATCTGTAAAAAAACACTGGGATAATGATTTATTACTGGATAGAATGTATGAGCCTTTATAACATGTTATTTTTTAAGTTGGTGAGGTTTATACTATATCCCTATAGAACAATTATTTGTAAGTGTTTTACAAAACATTATAAGCACATTTTAATCAAGTTTCAAATGGTAATAAACTGTGTTGTCATAGTTTCAGATTAAGGTATTATGGTTTGGAACTGTGTAAAACATAATAAAACTATACATTTTTGCAGACATATATCTTTTTGATGTAAAGGCTTTCACTATTCAGATCCTTACACACTTGAGACAGAGTTTGTGTCACTTATGGAGGTGGCAAGAAGATCTGACAACATGCCTCATTGAAACAGCTACACCTAATTCGACTAAATTTGAGTGTGGACAATTTCAAGACAAAGGACACATGTTATAACCAGTTATAAACAGGGTTATATTAAAGCAAAAGTTAATGTACTGTACGTGACATAACTGTGTGACATTAACTCCAATGTAATGTGCCACAACCCACTTCATCAAATGAGACGACCCTGTCCTTATAGTGAAACAAATGCACTGCTTTATAAAGGCTATATAAATTAAATTATAGATTTTTTTTTATTATTTTCCTGATCTTACTGCATTGGTAACAGTTTTTCAATAACAATAAGGCATCCCTGGGATTTATGGTATGTTACCAATATACCCCGGGCAAGTGCTGTATCCAGGCACTCTGCATTGTCGTGCTAAAGAACAGCACTTAGCTGTGGTATGTTGATCATGCCACCCCATGTAAATTCCAGTCCAAAAGTTAGTATTTGTTTTGTTTATTAAGATTGCGTAATTATATCGACTGTCATTATGACTTTTATTGACAGAGAGGATTTCAGGACCTAGTGGATCCCTTTGTCCTGTCCTCACTCAAACTGGCATCTCTGTGTCCAACAAAAACAACAGCTGCCATAGAGGTCAAGGCTATAATGCTACTGTATTGTTACAGACACCAGTCAGGGATGACTTTTAATCAAATATTTGGTGGTTATCAACGTGCCGAACACTGTCAAGCAATGTGTGTATAAATGTTGCAATGTGTCCATAACATCTACCTTGTTGATATGTTTTCAGTTACATTAATGTATAGTGATTTTTTTTCCACCACTCAATACAAATATTAATATTTTTAAGTGAATAACTGGGACCAGAACTGGCCTGCCAACACTCTGGAGGACTGAGCTGTCACTCTTTCCTAAGGCTGGTCTGGACTAGTCCACCGCCATCCAAGATGTCATGACTCACAACAGCTGCGCCAATGACCAACCTTGAAAGGGTGGATGGGGTTACCACTTTCATCAGTGTTCTCTTTTGTTATGAACTTCTCCAGTCTTGAACTCTCCATCTTCCCAGGCTAACGTCGTTGTCCCTAAATGCGAGTCTAAAAATATAGCTGTCCAAAAAAGACGTGTGTGTTGTGCACTGCTCTGTATAAGGCCTTATCCCCCTGGTGAACAGCTCATATTGCAGCAGATATGGTTTTATACTCTATGACAGGTGTAATAAAGCTTTTCCAAACCACAGTGTTGTACCGGCTACATCTACTTCTGACATCCCAGTTTGTTTAATGTGTCCCTGTTGAAGACAAGGACATTGATGAGACTTGTTACGGTATCATCCTTGTAACTCAGACTAAGACTTTGTGAGATGGAACTAGAAGACAGTGTTTCGCGAAAGATTTAACACTTGTTTTCTGATTGGGTGATCGTATCGTATGTACATATTGCCAAACGAAACAATAACGCTCCTTTGGATTAAATTCTTACTCAGTTTAATAGTGTTTGATTTTACATTCAGTGTTTCATTTTACATTTCAGCTTTATTCTTGCTGTATAACTGTATATCCCTGGGAGCATGATCCTGTATAGGACAGGGCAATATTTTGACCATATTAGCATACGCTGTCCTCCAACTGCTGACACTGGAAACTGTAATAGATTTACCACCGAGATATTTGGCCAGGAAAACAGGCTCTGAATGAACCAAGCCCTGTCCTGGCCTCTCCAAGTCTTTCAAAGGGGATCAGTGGACTTATGTGGATCCCTGCCACTCCATGTGACATTACACAGCCCAATTTAGCCCTTTACCGTAGGGAAATTTCAATGGATTAAATCATGTTACAATAAATTCCATTGTGAGCCAGGGGTTGGCAACAAGCAGGCAACTCATGCCTGAGGTGACAATGGTACGCCGTGAGCGCAGTCGTAGTTTAAAGCACAAAGCTTGCTTACAGTGTACTGGATCAAGACTCCATTAAGGTCTACTGTGATACATTAATACATCTGATTCATAGAATGTCAGCGTGTTTACAGTGGGGGATTGACAATGCAATTGGAGGTTGGCAATGGTTCTACAGACTTCTACCAGACCAGCGATATCAGAGCTAATTCGGCTAATCAACTGCTCGAAGTAATCAGGTGTGTTAGCGCTAGCCGCGAGCTGCTCTGCAGGACTGGGCTTGGTCCACTGAATTAATCAGGTGTGTTAGCGCTAGCCGCGAGCTGCTCTGCAGGACTGGGCTTGGTCCACTGAATTAATCAGGCGTGTTAGCGCTAGCCGCGAGCTGGTCTGCAGGACTGGGCTTGGTCTACTGAATTAATCAGGTGTGTTAGCGCTAGCCGCGAGCTGCTCTGCAGGACTGGGCTTGGTCCACTGAATTAATCAGGCGTGTTAGCGCTAGCCGCGAGCTGGTCTGCAGGACTGGGCTTGGTCTACTGAATTAATCAGGTGTGTTAGCGCTAGCCGCGAGCTGCTCTGCAGGACTGAGCTTGGTCCACTGAATTAATCATCAACACACCTTTACACCTTTCCGTCCAGGTGTGTCAGTTATGATGCTCTCTATGGATATCTGCCCTTGGCTGTAAAGTCAGTTTTGGCCTTTGTTGGCTAGCGTACACGTCTGACCTCTGGCTTATTGTTAGGTGTGCACAAACAGTAATTACGTCCATACTGATCTAAGATCAGTTTTGTAACTTACTTCCTTGTTATAGTTACATATATGACTGAAAATCCTGATGGGAAGTTTCTATCCAAGAAACATATGGACATCTAAGAAACACTTCCTATAGACACATTGACAAGATTACACACCTTCCCATTTAAATATATTTTATTTCTTTAATATCTTTTATGTCACTAAATCCATTGTTTATTTGTTTGTTGTAATAGTTTACATGGTGCGAAGGTCCTTTAAATCATCAGACGCATCCATGAAATATGTTTTCCCATGACAGTGGAATCTCTGGCGGACATAGTTATGTAAAGAGTTGGCCATTACTCAATCATTTGAAAAGCTTAAACAATAAGCCTTCAGTGCAGAGATGAGAGAAGGATTGCCCACGAAATTAAACAGCCTCCCCCTATGGTGTTTTCAGAAGCAAGTTCATCAACACATAACATTTAAGGAATATTGTCAACTTCATTAACACATAACATTAACACATAACACTGTCAACTTCATCAACAATCAGCATTAACACATAACACTGTCAACTTCATTAACAATCAGGATTAACACATAACACTGTCAAACACTGGAAAACTTTGTAATCATAATTTCTCTCACATTTGTATGGATGACTTCATATTTAGCATTACTCTCACATTTGTATGGATAACTTTATATTTAGCATTATTCACACAATTATAAATGTAAGTAAGTTAGTTAATCACAAAAATTACCAAACAACTTTTTAAGTATGTAATAATGATGTAATAATATATAAAAAATGTCTAGATCCTTCTAGATCATTTATTAAGATTACTTACATATTTTTGCATGGCCTAATGTGAAGTGGTTATCAACTTAATAAATATTTTGAGTGTATTTTCTGACAAAGCCATGGGTGGGGCTAGTGAGACACAGAAATGCAGAGGTCTCTCATCCAATCAATTTCCTTCCAGAGAGTTGTCCATAATTAACTTTAGCTTGCTTGGCACTTTCAACCATATATAAGAAGGCCATGGACCTACATCCAGAAGTCAGACACCTTCTTCCTCTGTGGTAAGACTCTTTCCACCACCTTAGATTGTATGCTTCTCTCATCTTTCAAGTTAAATGTAGATCTGCTTAATATATTTTACATGTTTCTTGTACAATTTTATTGACAAAGCAGACAAGGGCCATTGACTTTATATATATATATATATATATATATATATATATATTTATAAATGTTTTATTATTAACTTTGTTTTATTATTAAAGGGGTGTTCCTGCATTTGTTTGTAAATTAAGAAAGTTGTCTGGAATGTAACTGGATATGCAGGGGTATTCAACAGATTTGATGATATAATTTGTTGTAGTTAAGCTTTCACAGAGAAAATAAAAGTTGACCTTTGCACCTTTAACAGGGTTATAGAGTCAAATTGAAATCAGTCAGTTTGGAAAGTAAACTGACATTCCAATTCAATAGTTTAAAAATTTCTCAATCATGTGAAAATTAGAAAAAGTATATTTATTTTAATGTTTTAACTGCAGAGTAGATGTAAAGGACTGACCTGAATAAATATGAGGGCTTTAGACTTATGTGTATTAAAAACGTACTAATGTTTTACAGGGTCATCTAAGAAGAACACATTTATCTGTAGGAGGGGAAAAAGAAGGTGAGAGATGGTTTTCAGCTATAATGTGAAGACAGAGTGATACTGACCTCTTAACTACTAGGCAGGAAGCACCATAGAGTCACTGAAATTTCTTGTTTAATCTCTTTTCTGAAGATCCGTCACCATGAGTACGGACGCAGAGATGAAAATCTACGGCAAAGCTGCCATATTCCTCCGTAAATCTGAGAAGGAGAGGATGGAGGCGCAGGCTGCACCATTCGACTCAAAGAACGCCTGCTATGTGACAGACACCAAGGAGCTCTACCTAAAGGGTTTGATCACTGGCAGGACCGAGGGAAAGTGTACAGTCAAAGTCAACAATCCTGATGGCACTACGATGGTAAGCTTGGTCTCAAGTTTACAAAATCGTGTAAAAAGGCCTATATATGAAAAAGACAAACTGCCCAATGTTTTATTACATACCTTTCAACATTTATTGAGTTATTCAGCAGCTTTTTGGTGTAAGATTGACATCAGAATGATTATGCTCTTGATTATGTGTGGGAAGACCACTGATTAGCCACCTAGTCTTATGATTACCATATTCATTTTGGAAGACCACTAACTGGCCAGCTGGTCTTTGAATTAAACATTGATTTGGGAAGACCACTGACTGGCCAGCTGGTTTTTGGATTAAACGTTCATTTGGGAAGACCACTGGCTGGCCAGCTGGTCTTTGGATTAAACGTTCATTTGGGAAGACCACTGATTGGCCAACAAGTAGTTGGATTAAACACATGCACATGGGAAGACCAGTGACTGGCCAGCTAATCCTCTATGAGGAAACACAAATACTTTGTATATAGACTGGATTAAAAGTTTCAGGTGGCTTTGTAGTGTTTTCACCAACCTATGCATTTAAATACACTGTTTATATTTACAAAAGTGTATGGAACAATTTCTATGAACTAGTCAAGAACCAATATGTCAGTGAGTGACAGTGAAGATGATGAATTATTTGGGTTTAAAGAGGGGTTCGCATTTTTATATTACAAAAAGCATTCAGTCGTGTCCTGTTTGGTATGCTTGTAATCTGACTGTTTCAGGATAAAGAGTTCAAAGAAGCTGACATCTATCAGATGAACCCTCCTAAGTACGACAAGATTGAGGACATGGCCATGATGACCTACCTGAATGAAGCCTCCGTCCTGTATAACCTCAAAGAGCGCTATGCAGCATGGATGATCTATGTAAGAAACCTGTGTAAACATGAACACACATGCATGAATACAACAAATTAACATATACAGTGGACCAGTGCATACAAAAGTAAAAGTAATTAGGAGAGAGTCACGTTGAAAATGTACAGAAACACTTATTATTAAGTCAAATAATCCAGTATATTACCCAGAGAAAATACAGTAAACAATGTGTGGAATTCAGTTCTTGACAAAAGAACAAGCCAACTGATCAGAATATATGGAGTATCTGAAATGGCTGTCTGTCTAGACAGAAAAAATAATTTTACGAACAAAAACGACATGGTACAGATCAAAACAGTAGAAACCTAAACAAACACAATAGATCCAGTTGAGTCAAACAAAGTACATCCACATCTACATCCATCTAAAAGTCATTCTGACTTCACTAATAACCTCCTAATGTTATCTGATTATATTAATCCAGACCTACTCCGGGCTCTTCTGTGCCACGGTGAACCCCTACAAGTGGCTCCCTGTGTACGATGAAGAGGTTGTCAACGCCTACAGAGGGAAGAAGAGGATGGAGGCTCCACCCCACATCTTCTCCGTCTCTGACAACGCCTTTCAGTTCATGATGATTGGTATGAGCTTTGGTTGGATGGATGGATAGATAAATGGATAGTTAGAGGATGGTTGGATGGATGGAACTTACTTTTTCTCCAAGTCAAGGCTTAAACACTTTGCTGGGATTATCTGATTTCACTTAGTTTGAATAGAATATGTTCCTTAATTCATAATAATGAGCTTGAATTGGGTATGAGTAAAATACTTCATGTGTAAAATTATTTTTGGTTACAGATAAGGAGAACCAGTCTGTCCTGATTACGTAAGTTTTTTCGCCAGAAATGTGTTTCTATTGGAATGTGTTGAATTAATTGGGTGTGATTAAAATATATTAAGTTATGAATGGATTAGGATGGGATCCCCCAACTGCCCAGCAGGTTGATTAATTTTGCTGTCTGTGTTTTTGAAGAGAATGAAAAAGTAAAGTAGAATGTGTTCCTTCAAGTGTGGGTTTACAGAAAAATACATCCTGGTTAAAGAGGCAGTGTGATGAAAAGCAGAATGGCTTGGTGAAATGTATACTCTCACAAACCATCTGGGCAGTAATCACAAATTGTACATGAATTGTACAAAAAAAATTGGACAACATTTCCCCAAAAAAGAGTCAACAGCGTATTTTGTTTTCAATGCTATTTGTTAGTGGAAGTGAATCTGACTCTCAAACGGGATTAAAGACTCTTGTTTAATCTGTCATATAAACCAGTGGAGAATCCGGTGCAGGAAAGACAGTCAACACCAAACGTGTCATCCAGTACTTTGCCACCATCGCAGTTTCTGGTGTCAAGAAGGAAGTAGACCCAACCAAAATGCAGGTAAGTTGTGCATTTACGTTTGGTGGGTTGTTTAAATCTTTCTTACATCAGTGCATGCTGTTTCAAGAAACATGTTTACACGTCACTGATCAACTTGTGTTCGCCTCAACCAGGGGTCTCTTGAGGATCAGATCATTGCAGCTAACCCTCTGCTGGAGTCTTATGGTAATGCCAAGACAGTGAGGAACGACAACTCGTCTCGCTTTGTAAGTATGAAGGGCATATTATGGAAGTGACCTTAAAATGGCAAAAGAAAAATATATTTAATTCCAAATAGTTGTATAGACAGGTCCAAAAAAATGTTAGATGCATTTTGTTCACCTATTTCTAACCCTTTACTACAGGGTAAATTTATCAGGATTCACTTCCAAGGGGGCAAACTGGCTAAAGCTGACATTGAGACCTGTAAGTTGATTTTGTTCATCAGTGGTTTCCTTAACTCACATGGAATAAGTTGTGGATGAATTAAGTAATCTTATGTTTTTCTCACTTTCTCTCTGTTTCTCTCTCAGACCTGTTGGAGAAGTCCAGAGTGGCCTTCCAGCTGCCCGATGAGAGAGGCTACCACATCTTCTACCAGATGATGACCAACCACAAACCTGAACTAGTCGGTGAGGCCAGAGTAGTAAAACTGTTATAATCAGCGGTGTAGTTCAGCGTACACGCCGTGTACCCATTTTTCCAGACACCGCGCCACCATTGCTTCCGTCTATAGTTGCACGGTTACTGTGTCGCTAGTGGGAAACATTGTAGTTCACTACGTTGCTATGTCCAGGAGACTAGTCCCATATTTTGATACTATTTAGAATTTACCACATTTTGTTGAAATGAAAGCAGAGTTCTATGAGATTTAACTTTCTCTCTGTTGTCCGCAGAAATGACCCTCATCACCACCAACCCCTACGACTTCCCTATGATCAGTCAGGGTCAGATAGCAGTGGCCAGCATCGATGACAAAGTAGAGCTGGATGCCACAGACGTGAGTCACACAAAGGATGTGTTGTGAAATCCCATGTTGGTGTCAGTTGGTACCTTGTGTGGGTCATGTGTGTCCAGGTGTTCATCACGCATTCACAGCTCACCTTGAGGCATCTACCATTTAATGTATGACATCGACAGACACCACTTGAGAAGCAAAATTGTGTGAATCTGAAAAGTCATCCTGTTCATCCCATTCGTTCTGGAGTAAGCATGCAACTGACATATGACATCTGAGCAAACTACCGTTCATCCCTGTCGCACTTCCTCTCTGTTACCAGGAAGCCATTACGATCCTGGGCTTCAGTAATGATGAGAAGATGTCCATCTACAAGCTGACAGGGGCCGTCATGCACCATGGCAACTTGAAATTCAAGCAGAAGCAGCGTGAGGAACAAGCCGAGCCAGATGGCACAGAGGGTGAGTCGCACTCTCAGATACTGTATGCAGCATTTTAAGGATCCATCCCAGAACACTAAAGTCAGGCAGGTATTGGAGTATTTGGAGAAACAGGCAGATATGGGAGAAACAATTCCAAACAAATTTTGTCAATGTCACATCATAAAAACAGCAATATTATCTGCTTGAGTCTGTGGTCGTTTTTCTCTCCAGTGGCTGATAAAATTGGTTACCTGTTGGGCCTGAACTCAGCAGAGCTGTTGAAGTGTCTGTGCTACCCCAGAGTGAAGGTCGGCAACGAGTATGTAACCAAAGGACAGACTGTTCCTCAGGTAAAGCGGACAAACACAGCAAATCTTATCTTCTTCTTTTGGTAGAGGAGTTCTTAGCATATTTGTTTTTTTACTTTTTCATTGTTGGTAATCCCATTCTCGTGAAGCCCAGACCTGGTGAAGAGTCATGCATTAACTTGAGGTAATATTATTGCAGGTTTATAATGCAGTCATGGCTCTGGCCAAGTCCATCTATGAGAGGATGTTCTTGTGGATGGTCATCCGTATCAATGAGATGTTGGACACCAAGAACCCAAGGCAGTTTTACATCGGTGTGCTGGACATTGCTGGGTTTGAGATCTTTGATGTGAGTAAGAGACCACAAAACTATTAGTTGTAATTGAGAAAGATTATTTTCTTGGAGTATAGAATGATCACTAAACTTCATCAACAGTACAACAGCATGGAACAGCTGTGCATCAACTTCACCAATGAGAAACTGCAACAGTTCTTCAACCACACCATGTTTGTCCTGGAGCAAGAGGAATACAAGAAGGAAGGAATCGTCTGGGCATTTATTGACTTCGGCATGGACTTGGCTGCCTGCATTGAGCTTATTGAGAAGGTAATCTGTCTGCGAGGACTGTATTGGACTGTAACAGCTTAACTTACAGGGAGTGCTGTTTGAGATATTATCACAGTGGTACATCTGACTGTTGAGCTGAACTGAATGTGTCCTATAACCTGCTTAAAAAATATACATCCAAATAGCATGAATGCTAATTAAATTTGATCCTAAATGTTTATGATTAATTTGATATGCATCTCTTTTGGTAAAGCCATTAGGCATCTTCTCCATCCTTGAAGAGGAATGCATGTTCCCCAAGGCATCAGACACAACCTTCAAGAACAAGCTGAATGACCAGCATCTTGGCAAAACCAAGGCATATGAGAAGCCCAAGCCAGCCAAAGGCAAGGCAGAGGCCCACTTCTCCCTGGTGCACTACGCCGGCACTGTGGACTACAACATCACTGGCTGGCTGGAGAAGAACAAGGACCCTCTGAATGACTCAGTTATTCTGCTGTATGGAAAGTCTTCAGTCAAACTAATGGCTTCCCTTTATCCTGCTGCCCCACCTGAGGGTAAGACTAGCATCACGTCAAACTATTAAATTAGCACCAGTTCAACCTCCCAAACTCAAATTTTCTTTTCAAAAGTTTTAAATCTATCACATTGTGTGAGGGTTAATTACTGGACAAATTAACTTAATAGTAAGTGTTACTGTACAGTACCTAATCTAATTTCATAATAACATTTGCGTTTGATCAATGTGATTCTCTAGTAATAATGTTTTACTTTTTCCAACAGATACAACCAAGAAAGGAGGCAAGAAGAAGGGTGGTTCCATGCAGACTGTGTCCTCCCAGTTCAGGGTAAGATTCTGAAATCCAGATGTTAAGTCTTTCTAAGCTCTCCGAATAGAAGATTACTTATTTATAAAAGAACAATTTGCAACTGTCTTACAGGAGAACCTGGGCAAGCTGATGACCAACCTGAGGAGCACTCACCCTCACTTTGTGCGCTGCCTCATCCCCAACGAGTCAAAAACTCCAGGTAAAGAAATACTGCATGCAGATTTTAAATCCAGGTACACAGAGTATTGAGTTAAACAACACACCTTATCAATAACTAGGCAAGGTAGCCTAGTGGTTGGGAGTACTGGGCCAACAAACCTAACAAAATTGGTTCTAATCCCTGAGACGACAAGGTGAAAAACTCTGTCGTTCTGAGTCTGAGCAAGACAGTTAACTGCAATTCCCTTTAGGTAGTTGAAGTATATAAGGATGTGTTCCAAGCATTCGTACTGGGTAAAATAAAATGTATATGATATAGTCACAGTAACTTTAACAAGCCCAATCATTAATCTGTTTATGAGTATTAACAGAGACCTGGTTCGTTTCACCAGGTCTGATGGAGAACTTCCTGGTCATCCACCAGCTGAGGTGTAATGGTGTACTGGAGGGCATCAGGATCTGCAGGAAGGGCTTCCCCAGCAGAATCATCTATGCTGACTTCAAGCAGAGGTACACACACACATGAATGCCCACAAAAAAAACACACACAAAGTCTTCCCCTACCACTATTGCCACCATCACAATTGACATACTTGTAACGCAATAAAAAGGACACCATGTGGTTGCTGCCGATTGGACAGCGGGGGATTGTTGCTGCAAACAACCTGTTCCATCTGTTCCAAAAATAAACCCATGGTATCCGGTCTGGGGCCACTCAAGTGAACAGAACTGGAATTTGTCGGACCAGGCTATGTTTTTCCACTCATCAACTGTCCACCGGGGCTGTATGACAAGAAAATACATGTTTCAGTCAGGAACTGCTGTTGACTGGATCAAACTGGATCAAACTGAATATTGTACTGTATTGTATTGTACTGCATGACTTAAAATCAGGCCCATTGCTATTTCAGCAAAACTCTCTCCAGTCTTTCTTCTATCCAACAAAGCATAACATGTACATTGAAAAAAATAAACACCAATTTTCTCATCAGGTACAAAGTACTGAATGCCAGTGTCATCCCAGAGGGCCAGTTCATGGACAACAAGAAGGCTTCTGAGAAATTGCTTGGGTCCATTGATATAAATCATGATGATTACAAGTTTGGACACACCAAGGTTAATGAAATACCCAGAGCAAAAGCTCATAACTACACAAATTGCACTGTTTCTTTATTCAAAGTCAGAAATATAGAAGAGAAACTCTAATTATCAATTGCAAGTATATTGTTGCAGTTTTCAGTAATTTATTTCAGTGTACATATTATTAATTAATAATCTCTATGTTGTGCAAATAGTCTAGAGATGGTGTTCCCTTGTGTTCACTGAATACTTTCTGTTGTCATCTATGGTTCCGTAATTGACCACTTCTACCTGTCTCTCAGGTGTTCTTCAAAGCCGGTCTGTTGGGCGTCCTGGAGGAGATGAGAGACGAGAAACTGGCCGTTCTGATTGGCATGGTCCAGGCTATCAGCCGTGGGTTCCTCATGAGGAAAGAATTCTCCAAGATGATGGAGAGGAGGTGAGGAAGAGTAGAATGTTTTAGTTGTTCCAAATAAGTATATTCTTACAAAGCTTCAGTTGAGGGATTTAGAAAGCTATGAAAATGAGAATGTGTGATATCTGCTTATCCTGTTAATGGTCCTTGAATACCAGAATGTGTCCTTTAGCTTGTCATTCACCCTGCCCATCTATTGTTTCTGTAATCCAGAGAGGCTGTCTTCACCCTCCAGTACAACATCCGTTCATTCATGAATGTCAAAACCTGGCCATGGATGAAGGTCTACTTCAAGATCAAGCCCCTGTTGAAGAGCGCTGAGACTGAGAAGGAGCTGGCCAACATGAAGGAGAACTATGAGAAGATGAAGACAGACCTGGCCAAGGCTCTGGCCAAAAAGAAGGAGCTGGAGGAGAAGGTGGTCTCCATGCTTCAGGAAAAGAATGACCTGGCACTCCAAGTGGCATCTGTAAGGGAGAAACCTAAAACTGGGCATATGTACACTCTTCTTATATAGCTATTTGTGGGCAGCACATAGTCTGCCCCATCCAAAAAATACAAAATTACCCATAAGAATAAAGAGCCAATCACCTTTTCTTCATGTTACACTGCATCCACACAGTATATTTCATATTCATAGATTGGCTCGGACCTCATTCAATTTCATATGACATTTTGATGCCTAAAGTGATGACCGTTTTTCTTATGATCTGAACCCAGGAATCAGAGAATCTGAACGATGCTGAGGAAAGGTGTGAGGGGCTCATCAAGAGCAAGATCCAGCTGGAGGCCAAACTCAAAGAGACGACCGAGAGGCTGGAGGATGAGGAGGAGATGAATGCTGAGTTGACTGCCAAGAAGAGGAAGCTGGAGGATGAGTGTTCTGAGCTGAAGAAGGACATTGATGACATGGAGCTCACACTGGCCAAAGTGGAGAAGGAGAAGCATGCCACAGAGAACAAGGTCTTGTGTGTGGCCATAATAGAGTTTCCAAATCAAAATCTATACACAAAATTCTAAAATAATGAACCCAAAGCATAGCTTAAGAGAAAGCCCAAATGCCTTTGAGCAAGAAGAAAAATATGAAAACAGTGGAGAGCATATTTGCTCCCACTAGTTAATTACATGTAGTGCACTGGAGGACAACGCCACTCAGTGGCGAATGAGCAGTATAGCTTTTGTTAACACATTTCTCCTATTTATGGTAAAGTGGCTGAAAATACATTTGTTGTGGCCATTTCAGGTTAAAAACCTGACAGAGGAGATGTCCTCTGTGGAGGAGAGTGTTGCTAAGCTGACCAAAGAGAAGAAAGCCCTCCAGGAGGCCCACCAGCAGACCCTGGATGACCTGCAGGCAGAGGAGGACAAAGTCAACACTCTGACCAAGGCCAAGACCAAGCTGGAACAGCAAGTGGACGACGTCAGTGACATTACTGCTATGAACTATGATATTTCCTTCAGTTTTTTAAATTGGAACAATAAATGTATCTTTTTCTCTTGTAGCTTGAGGGCTCTCTGGAGCAAGAGAAGAAACTCCGGATGGACCTTGAGAGAGCAAAGAGAAAGCTGGAGGGAGATCTGAAACTATCCCAGGAATGCCTAATGGACCTGGAGAATGACAAGCAGCAGTCCGATGAGAAAATTAAGAAGTATACAAATATTTGACCAAAGTATTAGCTACTGTATTGATCAAAATAGGGTAATCCTTCCAACTTTGCAATCAATGTGTTTGTATTTATTAGGAAGGAGTTTGAGACCAGCCAGCTCCTCAACAAAATAGAGGATGAGCAGACCCTGGGTGTCCAGTTACAGAAGAAGATCAAGGAACTCCAGGTTTAGTACAGCATTTATGCTCCAGTACACTAAACCACACACCCGATTTGGTGGTAACTCCTATTCTACGGAAACCTGAAGATCCTCAAAGAACCCGATTAATGGACAGATCCTTAAGGAACTGTTTCTAGTCATTCCTTCATATTATGCACCTAGGGTTAGTTGCAAAACATTTTCGTTTAAATGTATCAAAGGGTTTTCTGGGTGAACCCTGTAATTTAACTTTCATACACAGATGAAAAAAAACAATAATTGACTGTGCCTGCTTATTTTGTGTAGCTGTTTATTTTTTATAAACGCAAAGATGTTATTCATTTTGTGAGATTCAATTGTTTCACCTGTGTCATTTTCTTAATTCTCTCATTTCCTGCCCCCCGTTCTAGGCCCGTATTGAGGAGCTGGAGGAGGAGATAGAGGCTGAGCGTGCTGCCAGGGCAAAGGTTGAGAAGCAGAGGGCCGATCTGTCCAGGGAGCTTGAGGAGATCAGCGAGAGACTGGAGGAGGCTGGAGGCGCCACTTCTGCTCAAATTGAGATGAACAAGAAGCGTGAGGCTGAATTCCAGAAGCTGCGTCGTGATCTAGAAGAGTCCACCCTGCAGCATGAGTCCACAGCCGCCGCTCTGCGCAAGAAGCAGGCCGACACTGTGGCTGAGCTCGGAGAGCAGATCGACAACCTGCAGCGTGTCAAGCAGAAACTGGAGAAGGAGAAAAGCGAGTACAAGATGGAGATCGATGACCTCTCCAGCAACATGGAGGCTGTTGCCAAGTCTAAGGTGAGTACTGATGCGTTGGTCAAGCAGAGATGAGAAGGTTCAACTACCTTTAAACAGAACTTTTAACTCTGTCAAGAAGTTTTCATAGTCCCATAAAGTGATAATGGAACATGTTTCACTAACAGGGCAATCTAGAAAAGATGTGCCGTTCTCTTGAAGACCAGCTGAGCGAGCTCAAAACTAAGAATGATGAGAACGTTCGTCAGATCAATGACATCGGTGGACAGAGGGCCAGACTCCTGACAGAAAACGGTAAGATCATGAAAGATTCAATTGTTTCCAGTGTACTATTCACTAAGTTGGTGTACCTATAAAATAACATCAATTTTGGAGGTCAGAGAGACCCCATTCACAAGATGCTCCTTTATCACAGGTGAATTCTGCCGTCAGCTGGATGAGAAGGAAAGCCTTGTGTCTCAGCTGACCAGAGGGAAACAGGCCTTCACCCAGCAGGTGGAAGAACTAAAGAGGCAGATTGAAGAAGAGGTCAAAGTAAGGGACCAAAAGTAGAAACAAAGAGACATTTCCATACAGTCGGTCACTATAGCATCCTCATACTGTAGACTTCTACTATACTACATTTACATTTTTACCTCTTGCCATCTTTCTTTCTCACAGGCTAAAAATGCCCTGGCCCATGGTGTCCAGTCTGCCCGCCATGACTGTGACCTCCTGAGGGAGCAGTTTGAGGAGGAGCAGGAGGCCAAGGCAGAGCTCCAACGCGGCATGTCCAAGGCCAACAGTGAGGTGGCTCAGTGGAGGACCAAATATGAAACGGATGCAATCCAACGCACTGAGGAGCTGGAGGAGTCCAAGTGAGTCACATGCAAGAGCAACCTTAAAATCTAGGATGTGGATGTTAAAGGTTGTAGGCGACCCTTAAAACATAGTCTGCATATTCTAAAATATGTACACTCTCTGTTCTCCAACAGGAAGAAGCTGGCTCAACGTCTGCAGGAAGCTGAGGAGACAATTGAAGCAACAAACTCCAAGTGCGCCTCCTTGGAGAAGACCAAGCAGAGGCTGCAAGCAGAGGTAGAGGACCTCATGATTGATGTTGAGAGAGCCAATGCAATGGCCGCCAACCTTGACAAGAAGCAGAGGAACTTCGACAAGGTAAAATTTAGGTTGATTTTTTTTACCTGCATGTAATCAATTGTATTAAGCTTCAAGTATGTTTTTTATTCAAAACTCTTCACCATTCTAATGAAAATCACATGGATTTCCTCAGGTTCTGGCAGAGTGGAAGCAGAAGTATGAGGAGGGCCAGGCTGAGCTGGAAGGATCTCAGAAGGAGGCACGCTCTATGAGCACCGAACTCTTCAAGATGAAGAACTCCTATGAGGAGGCCCTGGATCAGCTGGAGACTCTGAAGAGAGAAAACAAGAACCTGCAACGTGAGCATATTATATTATTTCTATTTGTCTTATGGTTGTTTTGAAAATTGCTCAATATATCTAGTACCCCAGTGCTTGAACCAGTGTTTTTCTTTTTGCTTAACCATGTGGCAAGACCATATTACATGACAATATTGCAAGGCCATATTAAGTGCTGATTAATTCATATAGAGATTGATTCAATGTCAAATTCACCTTAGACTAAATGTGTGTGTGTGTGTGTGTGTTCAGAGGAGATCTCTGATCTGACTGAGCAGCTTGGAGAGACTGGCAAAAGCATCCATGAGCTGGAGAAGTCCAAGAAGACCGTGGAGACAGAGAAGTCTGAGATCCAGACCGCTCTGGAGGAGGCAGAGGTACAAACTAGAGCTGTTAGGGGAAGCAATGCTACACTCACCTTTGCCATCTACAGTACAACGCTCCCTCTAGTGGTGATTGTAATATCCTTTATAATCCTTCGTGTTTTACACATCCAAATGTGGTGAACAGAATCTGCCCGATCTACTTTGTCCAGGGCACGTTAGAGCACGAGGAATCCAAGATTCTGCGCGTGCAGCTGGAGCTGAACCAGATCAAGGGTGAGGTGGACAGGAAGATCGCTGAGAAGGACGAGGAGATAGAGCAGGTCAAGAGGAACAGCCAGAGGATAATCGACTCTTTGCAGACCAACCTGGACTCTGAGGTAAGGAGCAGGAATGACGCCCTGAGGGTGAAGAAGAAGATGGAGGGAGACCTGAATGAGATGGAGATCCAGCTGAGCCACGCCAACAGACAGGCTGCAGAGTCCCAGAAACAGCTGAGGAACGTCCAGGGACAGCTCAAGGTAAAATTACTTATCTGGCTCGACAACCTGTACATAGTAGAACTTAAACTGTAGACATCTTGTAATATTGGGGACATTCTTTCCAAAGAAAATATGTAATCATAAATTCCAAATGAGTCCTTCAAGAACCCATATCGTTGTGTAACACAGGATGCCCAACTGCACCTTGATGACGCCGTCCGCGCCTCAGACGACATGAGAGAGCAGGTGGCCATGGTGGAGCGCAGGAACGGTCTGATGGTGGCCGAAATCGAGGAGCTGAGAGCAGCGCTGGAGCAGACTGATAGAAGCCGCAAAGTGGCAGAAACTGAGCTTGTTGACGCCAGCGAGCGCGTAGGACTGCTGCACTCCCAGGTACGGGTCAAAAGACCTTTCAAATTAACCCATGCACGTTTAAAGCTACAATTCACAAAACAAGAGTAATTTGATAGGTTTTAGATTGTCATCCTACCTGGTAAGATAAAAGTCATGAAGATCTTGTTACCTCTTACAGAACACCAGCCTTCTGAACACCAAGAAGAAGCTGGAGTCTGACCTGGTACAGGTCCAGGGAGAAGTGGAGGACATCGTCCAGGAGGCCAGGAATGCAGAGGAGAAGGCTAAGAAGGCCATCACTGACGTTAGTTCCTACTATCATTTGAATTACATGCACTTTATCTGTCCCGAAGGACCATTGTTATCTGGCCTTGTTATCGCAACAAAGATTTCAAAGGTCATTTATACCGATTGGTGTGCAAATCTAAACACCCTTCCAGGCGGCCATGATGGCTGAGGAGCTGAAGAAGGAGCAGGACACCAGCTCTCACCTGGAGAGGATGAAGAAGAACCTGGAGGTCACAGTCAAGGACCTGCAGCACCGTCTGGATGAGGCTGAGAATCTGGCCATGAAGGGAGGCAAGAAGCAGCTCCAGAAACTGGAGTCCAGGGTGAGTTAACGGAAGAACATATTTAGCCATGTAAAAATATACAGGAGAATTGAATTAGTACTTTCCCCAAGAATTGCACACAGAAAATACACAGCTGTGGACACATTATAGACCCCTACATCACAATTGCTAAAGCGCATAAGGAACAGGAAATAATTGTGACTCCTACACTAAATATATCTCTGTTTTAAAAATATTTTGTACATCTGATCTTACCAACTCATATACTAAATGTTTAAGTTAATCTTTTCTACAAAGGTGCGCGAGCTGGAGTCAGAGGTGGAGGTGGAGCAAAGACGAGGTTTAGACGCAGTCAAGGGAGTCCGCAAATATGAGCGAAGAGTCAAGGAGCTCACTTACCAGGTAAGAGGAAGTGCCTTACTTATAAACTTGACACAAAAACAGAATGGTCTGAGTTCTGTGCTAATGACTCCTTGACCTTGTCCCATAGACTGAGGAGGATAAGAAGAACGTTGCCAGACTTCAGGACCTGGTAGATAAGCTGCAGTTGAAGGTGAAAGCCTATAAGAGACAGGCTGAGGAAGCGGTGAGTAATAGGCGCAGTCAAGAACAGCAATATTCAAGTTATGCTACTGCACAACAATTACTGCAAGTAATAAGTTGGTACAATTAACGGTGAGATAGAACAGAAAATCAGCTGGCTCCGGCCCACATAGAGTAAGAGTTGAATGTATAAGGCTTTAATTAAAAGGCAGGCTTTAAAAACAAAATAAGAATTTGCTACCTGTAGATTCAAACTGTAAGTGCTGATATTATGCTCTCCTCTCTTTACTCCACCCAGGAGGAGGCAGCCAATGGCCACATGTCCAAGTTCAGGAAGGTGCAGCATGAGCTGGAGGAGGCGGAGGAGCGCGCTGACATCGCTGAGACTCAGGTCAACAAGCTCAGAGCCAAGACCCGCGACGGTGGAAAGGTACAGAACCGCTGCTAAACCTACAGTACCTCTCGGTATTCATATGTGACCTCATCAATGCTGATCTTTAAAACTCACCAGAACTTATTTAACATACTAGACTCACCAAAATGTATTTAACATACTAAAAACATACTTGTATTATTTAAAAAAAAAGTTTTTTTAGTTGTTAATTCAAATTTGAGCATATAGCCTTTAACGCTTGATCCATAAAAAAATTCCAAGGTTATTAATGCGGATCAATAATTTTGTCTTTGCTTTCTTTCTTCTTACAGGGTAAACTTGCTGAATAACAAGAATAAAGTCTTATAATTTTCCTGTGTTGCATAAAATATGATTTTCATGGTGAAACTGAGTATTGAATAAAAGTGGGCCTACAATTCCTTTGTGACTGTGGACTTATTACTCAGAAAAAATGATTATTCAGAACCCATTATTGTTTCTTTAATAAAGCTCTCTAGGATTCCAACAACGACGCGGTCATCCCAAGTGGTGATGGGAAATGCATTCTGAAATGCATACTTAGCTATCCGACTGATCCAGCAGAACATATAGGGCAACAGGTAGCCAAGTGGTCAGAGTATCAGACCAGTTAACAAGAAGGCAGCAAGCCACACAGGTTGCTAAAAATATGCTGTCCTGTCCCACAATAAGGCAGTTAACCCATAATTACTTCCATCTGTAGACTTAACTTACCTGGTAAAATAAATACATCAAAATCTTAGGCCAACGTTTGAACTGTTGTCAATAAGAGAAGGAGGCTTCTCTTACGGCAATAAGAGAAGCATTTAGGGAAATTTTTTGCTTTCATTTCAGTGTTTTAGTGTATATCTTGGCGTCATTGATAACACTTTATGCACAGCACTGGCATTTCAAAGCAGAATAGTTTAGCATTTGGTCCCATATCCTTTGCCTGCAATAACTGCCTGAGGTCGGCAACCCAGATGTCATGCCTATACGACTCTAGCAACTCCTTGTCGCGGCGTTGGCGCCTGTGAGCTCAATCGTGGTAGAAAAACAGAGAATGTGTTCCCTCTTGCACATAAGGATTATGGTATAAACATTCTAGTTGAGCTAGCGTCTTGATAAGAACCAGAAAAGCGTCTGATTTGCTTCTGAGCAGCCATACCATCACAACAACAACTGTCTGAGTCCATTGGGAATGCTGTGATGAGTCAGGGCACTAGCCACCAATTCGAGATCATGAATATAGGGAGGAAAACAGGTAAAAGAAAAAAGAGAGCTTTGTTATGCAAAATAATGCCACAGATGTCTTTGGTTTTGAGGGAGCATGCAACTGGCACTGACCGCAAGAATGTCCGTCAGACCTGCCAGAGAACTGAATGTTAATCCGCCTACCGTGAGCCAACAACACTTTAAAGAATTTGGCAGCACGTCCACGGGGCCTCACAACTGCAGACCATGTCTAACCGCGCCAGCCCGGACCTCCACGTGTGGTGCTTCACCAGTAGGACCTTCTCAGACCAGCCATCTGGACAGCTGATGAAATTGTAGGTTTGCACAGCTGAACCCATTTCTGCGCAAACTGCCAGGGAAGCTCATCGAGGAGCCCACTGGCCTCACCAGGGTCTGGAGCTGATGCCGACATCTGTGGGAAAATGTTCACCCTTTAAGGCCACTTTAGTGCTTATGAAAGGCTGTCTGTATGCATTCCTGGGGACCTTCAAAGGGCCAGAAATGTTTTGGCTCCCTCCCCAGACATGTACCTTGACACAACCCGGTCTTGGGGCTCTGCAGACAATTCCTTCAACCTCTTGGCTTGGGGTTTGTTGTGATACTTGTCGTGGGATCTTATATTGACAGACCTCAACTGTGGGACCTTATGTAGACAGATTTGTGTCTTTTCAAATCATGTCCAATCAATATGAATGAATTTACCACAGGTGTAAACATCTCAGGGATGTTTACACCTGTTCCATCATCAATGGAAACAGGATGCGCATGAGTTTAATATTTAATGCAATAGTGAAGGGTCTGATACTTACATAAATGTAAATGTGATATTTCAGTTTCACATTTGCCAAACAGTCTAAAAAGCCATTTTTACTTTGTCATCACCGGGTATTGTGCTTAGATTGATGAGGAAAACAATGAATAATCAATTTTATAATAACGCTGTAATGTAAAACAGTGTGGAAAAAGTGAAGAGGTCTAGATACTTTCCAAAAGCATAGCATATATACAGTTATTAACCAGGTGCTTGGAATCCTGATTGGCTGTTAGACGTGGTATATGAGAATGTACACCACGGATATGACATCACATGATTTTTTTACTGCTCTAACTGCGTTGCTAAACAATAAGGCATCTTGTGGGTTTGTTGCATATTACCATTATATCATGGCTAAGCACTCCTGATACGTTGTGGCTAAAAACAGCTCTTAGCCATGGTATACTGGTCATACCACACTGCCTCGTGCCTCACTGCTTACAAATACACCGATCAGCCATAACATTATGACCACCTGCGTAATATTGTGTAGGTCCCACTTTTGCCGCCAAAACAGCCCTGACCCGTCGAGGCATGGACTCCACTAGACCACTGAAGGTGAGCTGTGGTATCTGGCAGCAAGACATTTGCAGCAGATCCTTCAAGTCCTGGAAGTTGCGAGGTGGGGCCTCCATGGATCGGACCTGTTTGTCCAGCACATCCCACAGATGCTCGATTGGATTGAGATCTGGGGAATTTGGAGGCCAAGTCAACACCTTGAACTCGTCGTTGTGTTCCTCAAATCATTCCTGAACCATTTTTGCTGGCAGGGCGCATTATCCTGCTGAAAGAGGCCAATGCCATCAGGGAAATACCGTTGACATGAAAGGGTGCACATGGTCTGCAACAATGCTCAGATAGGTGGTATGTGTCAAAGTAACATCCACATGAATAGGAGAACCCAAGGTTTCCCAGCAGAACATTGCCCAAAGCATCACACTGCCTGCGCTGGTTTGCCTTCTTCCCATAGTGCATCCTGGTGCCATGTGTTCTCCAGGTAAGCGACGCACACGCACCCGGCCATCCACGTGATGTAAAAGAAACGTGATTCTTTAGACAAGGCCACCTTCTTCCATTGCTCCATGGTCCAGTTCTGATGCTCACGTGCCCATTGTAGGCGCTTTCGGCAGTGGACAGGGGTCAGCATGGGCATCCAGACTGGTCTGCGGCTACGCAGCCCCATACGCAACAAACTGCAATGCACTGTGTGTTCTGACACCTTTCGATCAGTACCAGCATTGACTTTTTCAGGAATTTGAGCTACAGTAGCTTGTCTGTTGGATCGGACCACACGGGCCAGCCTTCACTCCCCATGTGCATCAATGAGCCTTGGTCACCCATGACCCTGTTGCCGGTAGGTACTGACCACTGCAGACCAGGAACACCCCACAAGGACTGCAGTTTTGGAGATGCTCTGACCCAGTCGTCTAGCCATCACAATTTGGCCCTTGTGAAAGTCGCTCAGATCCTTATGTTTGCCCATTTTTCCTGCTTCTAACACATCAACTTTGAGGACAGAAAGTTCACTTGCTGCCTAATATATTCCACCCACTGACAGGTGCCATGATAACAAGATTATCAGTGTTATTCACTTCAACTGTTAGTGGTCATAAAGTTATGGCTGATTGGTGTATAAGGCTTGCAGTACAGCAGTCAGCAGGGGACTTTCTTGGCTTCAATGAGAACAGACAGCAGTTCTGTCCTTGTTGACATGTATTTCAGTGTATAAATAAATAAATATTCAATACATGGAATTAATGGTTGGAGGTCACCAACGAGAGATTTGCGAACAAATGCACATGACCTAGTGTATGAGTTGCTATTTATAACAAATCTTCACTCAAGATATAATATTACTATTCTCCAGTAGAGGGCACTAAACCTCCAAGGCTAGAAGAGGCAAAGTGAAGGGCCTTTTTGGGGGTAAGTGCAATGGTGATGACTCTGAAAGTTTCTGACTGGAAAGAACAGTTGAGTAGACTAAAGCATAGGGAAATCTGAGGAGCCTAAACAGAACAGCTACTAAATAACCACAAGCTCTCCACCCTCTGTGACTCAGCCTATAGTGAGGGCAGCCCCTCCATCACAGTTCACTGGCTTACTCTATTAGCACACCACTGGGCTGAGTAGCAGTAAATATACGGGAAAGAGGCCCACAGGGATTCAACAACCCATTTCAGCAGTTAAATGTAACAACAAATCATTATTTATATAAAAAAGCCATACATTTTCTAAATGTTTGGTTGCCATGTCTGTTTTTATTACCCTGATTTAGCATGTCGTCCAGCTAATAGTTAGAGTTGGGTGTGCTAAATTGCCGTTTGAGAGTAAACCTTCAGGACGGTAGGTTTACTCTCAGGTAGGTTCACCTGAACCTCACTTTGATCATGATTAGTGGTGATATTTTGCTATAGGTTGAGGTCACACTGAAACAATTTCATATCACTTTTCAGTAAAAGCACACTTTTGAAGAAGCTTTGAAATTTTAATGTGAACGCAGTTCCTTGATTGGTGACAGTAGCATGCATATATCAGGGATGAAATCCACACAAGCTAGTATATGATTTTTGGGGACCATTTTTGGCGTGACTGCACCACAACCAGTGGCCAAAACTCGCAGACTGCATTTTTAATAGTGTTTCATTTGTAGTAAACCACACACAGTATATACCATACACAGTAAAAACCACACACAGTATACACCACACACAGGATATACCACACACAGTAGTAGGCCACACACAGTTGTAGAACACACACAGTAGTAAAACACACACAGTAGGAAACCACGCACAGTAGTAGACCACACACAGTAGTAAA
>JACXGI010006428.1:0-13642 GCA_016801175.1 Esox masquinongy
CAAATTAAAACATCAAAACAAATGAAAACATCATAATAATAGAAATACAATAAGAAAACAAAGATTAAAAAAAAAAGATTAGAAATGGGATAGCATCACATAATTACCTGCGGGTCATGTGCCAAACAACCAAACATTTTGGGGTCAGCAACCTAAGGCAGGTGTGCCAAGAGTGGCACCAAAGGCTATTTGCTTTGGCGCTTAAAGGCCTTGCATTAAAAATATTTTTTGCAATAAAAACAGAAAGGAGGGGTCATGTTATTATGATTTCTTAGCTTGTCAAGTTTATTTTAAATTAACTTGTGTTTATTTTATTTTGTATTATATTCACTCGTTGTTAAAACTTGACAACGTGATGGATATTGCATTCCTTTTCACTGCAAGTTTGTAAAATATCAGCTGATTTATTACTGCTTTAGCAAAATAATATTGATTAGTTCTATTGAAGGGCCGGGTTGTTTGCGGTCTTTGTCATGACACGGGTGTTTGACCTCAGAGTCATTTTGAAACAAGACATGAGAAAACCTTTACAGATGAGGCAGACAGGACTGATGACCTCATGGTACTAAAACGCTGCCTGACAGGTACTAAACGCCGCCTGACAGGTACTAAAACGCCGCCTGACAGGTACTAAAACGCCGCCTGACAGGTACTAAAACGCCGCCTGTCAGGTACTAAAACGCCGCCTGTCAGGTACTAAACGCCGCCTGACAGGTACTAAACGCCGCCTGACAGGTACTAAAACGCCGCCTGACAGGTACTAAAACGCCGCCTGACAGTTACTAAAACGTCGCCTGACAGTTACTAAAACGTCACCTGTCAGGTACTAAAACGTCGCCTGTCAGGTACTAAAACGTCACCTGTCAGGTACTAAAACGCCGCCTGACAGGTACTAAAACGTCGCCTGACAGGTACTAAAACGTCGCCTGACAGGTACTAAAACGTCGCCTGTCAGGTACTAAACACTGCCTGACAACTGGCTAGCATGAAAACAACCAGTGCATTAGATCACTGTCAGATCTACATGCGGGGGCAGGTGGGCAGGCCTGGATATTGGCGTGGCAATAAACTGACAGCACCTGTCTGGCCAGGCAGAGAGTTAGACATATTCATCATATCTGTCACACAGACATGTCAGACACAGACATGATGAAATGGAACAGTAAACAGTAAATTGGCACCTGCACTAAAGATTGCCCAAATTCATTGGCTGATCCCTCTTGACCACGATCCATGTGATCTCAACTTTAACGAGGTCACTGGGGGAGGTGCTCAAATAGTTATACAGAAATGGAGGCTTAGACATGGCCTGGTGATGATTGGGAGGTGCACACCTTTACCTCTGGGGGCCACATGAAGCTGGTAATGATGTGCATTCATTCATCAGCCAACTAATAAAGAAGGAATGTAACCATCGTGAAATGCAGCTTGCCTCAGCACTGCTGTCCTGGTCCTCACAAACACCACATTGGTTGTCACAGGGACCCATCCTATTGTATGGTTGTCACAGGGACCCATCCTATTGTATGGTTGTCACAGGGACCCATCCTATTGTATGGTTGTCACAGGGACCCATCCTATTGTATGGTTGTCATAGGGACCCATCCTATTGTATGGTGGCTCCAGGCCCTTGAGTAGAGGAGATGATGTACAAATACCACCTGCTTTTGGAATGTTGTTTGAACAGAATCGACGGGTTGGTCTGCAAAGAGCTTCTTAAATGAGTAATCCATTTTCTGAATATTTGTGGGAATGTGATGTTATCATTTTTCTTCTTGTCACCCAATACTGTCTCTCTGTGTGCTTTCCAGAAACCTGAAGAAGGAGCTCAATGACATCCGCTTTGAGTTCATGCCCGGAAGAGGTTAGTGAAGAATGCTGGTCCTACTCCCAACGGTTCACATTCTTAACTTTGTTTGTTTCAGCAGTTAAACTTGTCAATGGAAAATGGCAAAAAGTTAATGTTTGTTTAAATGTTATTTGCTGACATCTTACTGCAGACATTAACAGGCGTTCAATCTGTCAGTCAGAGTTGTATAAGCTTGGCGGTTTGAGCATTCGATCAGTGACCAAAAAGGTTGCTATCTCTTAAATAAATGTAAATGTAGTGTATCTGTCCAAACAGATGCTGGCTGTTTCTCTAATGGTTGTGCACTTCATGTTTAGGTGAGTTATTAAACTTTGCCCTGTTTTGGCTGCACAGACACTGCAGATGGAGTCTCTCAGGAGCTGGTGTCAGCCGGCCTGGTGGATGGAAGAGATGTTGTTATAGGTCAGTAAGACTAACTTCAACTAGCCCTAAATACAGATAGTAACTAGTGTTAACTAGTCGTTAGTACAGATACTACCTAATGTTAACAAGTCACAACTACACGGTTACAAACTAATGTTAAGTAGTCCTAAATCTACAGGTACTAACAACTGTTTACCAGTTGACACCGGTGTCGTACCTTTGGTTTACCAGTTGACACCGGTGTCGTACCTTTGGTTTACCTGGAACATCATCTTGTCTTTCTAGTTGCTGCTAATTTGCAGAAAATAGTGGACGAGCCGCAAACCAATAAAAATATCACTTTCAAGCTGGTAAGTAGGAAGGAAGTCCCAGAACATGTTTCTTTACGCTCTAGACTAGGATGGCTTCATATGTACGTTCTAGACTAGGATGGCTTCATATGTACGTTCTAGACTAGGATGGCTTCATATGTACGTTCTAGACTAGGATGGCTTCATATGTACGTTCTAGACTAGGGTGGCTTCATATGTACGTTCTAGACTAGGGTGGTTTCATATGTACGTTCTAGACTAGGATGGCTTCATATGTACGTTCTAGACTAGGATGGCTTCATATGTACGTTCTAGACTAGGATGGCTTCATATGTACGTTCTAGACTAGGGTGGCTTCATATGTACGTTCTAGACTAGGGTGGCTTCATATGTACGTTCTAGACTAGGGTGGCTTCATATGTACGTTTTAGACTAGGATGGCTTCATATGTACGTTTTAGACTAGGATGGCTTCATATGTACGTTCTAGACTGGGGTGGCTTCATACAGTATCTCACAGAAGTGAGTACACCCCTCACATTTTTGTAAATATTTGAGTATATCTTTTCATGTGACAACACTGAAGAAATGACACTTTGCTACAATGTAAAGTAGTGAGTGTACAGCTTGTATAACAAGCATAAATTGGCTGTCCCCTCAAAATAACTCAACTCACAGCCTTTAATGTCTAAACCACTGGCAACAAAAGTGAGTACACCCCTAAGTGAAAATGTCCAAATTGGGCCCAATTAGCCATTTTCCCTCCCCGGTGTCATGTGACTCGTAAGTGTTACAAGGTCTCAGGTGTGAATGGGGAGCAGGTGTGTTAAATTTGGTGTTATCGCTCTCACAGTCCCTCATACTGGTCAATGGAAGTTCAACATGGCACCTCATGGCAAAGAACTCTATTAGGATCTGAAAAAAAGGAATTGTTGCTCTACATAAAGATGTCCTAGGCTATAAGAAGATTGCCAAGACCCTGAACCTGAGCTGCAGCACGGTGGCCAAGACCATACAGTGGTTTAACAGGACAGGTTCCACTCAGAACAGGCCTCGCCATGGTCGACCAAAGACGTTGAGTGCACATGCTCAGCGTCATATCCAGAGGTTGTCTTTGGGAAATAGACGTATGAGTGCTGCCAGCATTGCTGCAGAGGTTGAAGGGGTGGGGGGGTCAGCCTGTCAGTGCTCAGACCATACGCCGCACACTGCATCAAATTGGTCTGCATGGCTGTCGTCCCAGAAGGAAGCCTCTTCTAAAGATGATGCACAAGAAAGCCCGCAAACAGTTTGCTGAAGACAAGCAGACTTAGGACATGGATTACTGGAACCATGTCCTGTGGTCCGATGAGATAAAGTTAAACTTATTTGGTTCAGATGGTGTCAAGCGTGTGTGGCGGCAACCAGGTGTGGAGTACAAAGACAAGTGTGTCTTGCCTACAGTCAAACATGTTGGTGGGAGTGTCATGGTCTGGGGCTGCATGAGTGCTGCTGGCACTGGGGAGCTACAATTCATTGAGGGAAGCATGAATGCTAACATGTACTGTGACATACTGAAGCAGAGCATGATCCCCTCCTTTCGGAAACTGGGCCGCAGGGCAGAATTCCAACATGATAACAACCCCAACAAGCCTCCAAGACGACCACTGCCTTGCTAAGGAAGCTGAGGGTAAAGGTGATGGACTGGCCAAGCATGTCTCCAGACCTAAACCCTATTGAGCATCTGTGGGGCATCCTCAAACGGAAGGTGGAGGAGCGCAAGGTCTCTAACATCCACCAGCTCCGTGATGTCGTCATGGAGGAGCGGAAGAGGACTCCAGTGGCAACCTGTGAAGCTCTGGTGAACTCCATGCCCAAGAGGGTTAAGGCAGTGCTGGAAAATGATGGTGGCCACACAAAATATTGACACTTTGGGTCCTATTTGGACATTTTCACTTAGGGGTGTACTCACTTTTGTTGCCAGCGGTTTAGACATTAATGGCTGTGTGTTGTGTTATTTTGAGGGGACAGCAAATTTACACTGTTATACAAGCTGTACAGTCACTACTTTACTTTGTAGCAAAGTGTCATTTCTTCAGTGTTGTCACATGAAAAGATATAATCAAATATTTACATAAATGTGAGGGGTGTACTCACTTCTGTGAGATACTGTATGTACGTTCTAGACTAGAGTGGCTTCATATGTAACTTCATTAACTTGGTCCTTCCCTGTCTTCCTCCTTGCTTCCTCGTGTTCTGTCTCTAGGCGTCTGGTGTGGAGGGGTCTGAGATCCCCGACGATGTTAAGCTGATGGGCTTCGCTCAGCTCAGCATCAGTTGAACAGCAGCCCCCCTGGGGCCTGGATTTGCCTAACTAAATGTGAAAATGTCAAAACAACAGTAGAGTATAAATGCATTTGTTTCTTTCAATGGCTGTTCAGAAACCACTGCTGCCAAAGAAACCACAACCATTCCTCTTTGATTAAGATGTTCTGCTCTGACTGTCCTGGCAGTGTTGTGTCGCTGGGTTTAAACCCCAGGCATCACACAATAGGAATCACTTAAACTATGTTTACACTTCATTAGTAGAATGACACTACTAGGTATCTACGTAGGAGAACCAGTTATTTACACACAATGTTCTCACATTATTCTGTTCTGTTTGTGTTCTGTAATATGTGATGCATTTGCACAATCTTAACTAACCCCAGAAAGCCCTTAAGTTCTGGTAAATGTAAAAATGCCTTATGATGTTCATTGATCTACTGAATAAAGGTTATAAAAGGGGAGGGGTTTCTGTGTTGGGGCCTTCTGATGTACAGATCATACCAGCCTGCTTTCACTAACATTCAACTTTTACCTGTCTTCTATTGTTCTGGGAGAGGTGGAGTAGGGCAAGTAGGTGTTGCCCAGCACGGAAAGCATCCTATGGAAATTTCCTGCATAAAAAGATCACAGACAGGTTCCCTCAGAAAACAAACCCCTACTAACCTGAGGACAATCAAACCACAGTCACACCCGTCAAAGTGAAGTGTTAATGAGGATCATGTCAATATCTCACATAGTGAACAAGCCATGAGTGGTAACACACTTGATAACAGAGACATCGTCTCCTGGGTTACCAGAACTACCAGGCCAGGACCAGGATGTCTGGACTTGTAACCATTAATGACCCAAGGGATATTGGCAGTGTGCTGTCCAATGTCACCAGCCCAACACATTAATTATTCAAATAACATGACCTCAATTCACCCACATTTTATTGTTTGTATTTCTGGGTTCTGACCCACCTGTTGATTTCATCTGTTCATTTTGTTTGTATTTCTGGGTTCTGGCCCATCTGTTCATTTCATCTGTCTGGTATGGTCCACTAACTAAAGCTCTTTATCCTCAGATGTACAAGTTGGACATTGATTTTGTAGGCTACAACACAATCCTGTCTGAATTGTTACTTATCTTAGCTATGGTATATTAAAACGAATGTCAGTTAAACAGGTTCAACAGCAATTTAACTCATTGCGCCTTGTGACTAAGGCAGAGCTATGTTTTACTAGGTGTCTTCCCTGTTCTGAACCAGTTTTTGAATCATTTAATTCATGAATAAGAGCATATTTGCAGATGGTGGTTTTAAAAGGCAAGACAAGTACCACAAATAGTTTTGTATTCCATGTTTGGTTGTTTCCCAACACATCTTACTGTCTGGTGCATCTTCACCTGACATCTAGGAATGGCAGATCCTTTGAGCATCAAGTGGCTTAGTATTTATTTTCAGGGCAATTCAATTCCAGTCCTGGAGGGACGAAACACTGCTGATATTTAACTTCATGTCAGGGACTGTTGTACCCCTGGGGGGCAACAAGTGAGTTCTCTTAACTAGCAGCTGGGCACAAAAAACAAGTGTTTGGCTGTGCTGGACAGTATTTAAACAGGCCTGTATGATTGGCTTGGAGATGTTTAGAATTATCTTACTATGGTATTTGTGGTTTTCCGTCTGCAACAGGGATCCAAAACTCTTGCCGTGGTTGCTGGGGCTCGTAGGTGTTCTGGCGTCAGCTGGATAAATAGAAGGATCTTTACAGGGTTTGAGTCAGAACTTGAGATTTCCAGGGCTAGGCTGCCGTTAACCTGTGTTCAGATGTATTCTAGCCTTAACATGGTCTTTGTTAGGATTTCAGGGCCTGGTGATGCGTGTCAAATGACCTGAAGATGTGCTTGATTAACAGTAAGGTTTGTTCACTGATGACAGACGGACATGTTGTCCTGATCCCAAAGTTGAAGTTTACTAACTGCAGTATTTGGTGCCATTCTGCTGGTTTGTACTGTAATGTACTGTATCTGTAGCTGAGACAATACTCCTCTCAACCCTTCTCTGTTTTTTTACTTCTGTCTCTTTTCTATATATTTCTTCTTTCTTTCTGTTTCCATACTATGATGTTGCTGTAGCAGTACTACAAACATACATTTTGGCAATAGCACAAAACAGAAAATGTAACTTGTTTCCATTCAAGTCTTTCAGTTGCTCTACTTTGTTGAGTTTTGGGTTTTGAAGCTTGTTTCTCTTGATTGTAATCAATAAAAAACTGACAGATCCTTGTACAATATTCTCTGAAATCGCCAGGACTGTAATGTGAGCCAGCGCTATAGGAGTTCGAGAGATCAAACCTAGTCCCAGATGTCCGGTCCTCGTAATACACCTATGGTACTGGACCGACGTCAAGTTGATTTTATATTGAAAGATTCAACAGATATTCGCTGTCAACATTTTTGTATGTTAAAAACTGCTTGCATTCTTCACTGATAACTATGACAGACCTTTTAAAATATTCCACATTCCACAGGCTGGACAACTTTAACAACATTTGATTTGATCAAAAGTCACCTAGATTTTAGACACAATTTCTAACATTGAAAAACGCTATTATATTGCACCAACTTTTTTAAAATTTTTTACAAATACTTAATTTCAAGTTAAAGTTATTCTGTCCTAGGTTGGACAACTTTTACAACCTTTGATTTGATCTAAAGAATCACACCTAGAGTTTTCAATGTTCTGCAAACTTTGAAAAACGCAGTTAAATCGCAATAACTTTTTCAAAAACGTTCATAGAAACTTCATTCCATGTGTAAATTATTCTATACTAGACTGGACAACTTTTACAACCCCTTTTTTTCATAGAAACTTATTTCCAAATTCCAAAATGTGTATAAAATCTAGATGTGATTTTTTTTAATCATATCAGAGGTTGTAAATGTTGTCCAACCAAATATAGAATAACTTGAACTTGGATTGAAGTTTCAATGATAATTTTGCGGTTTTTCAAAGTGTGCGGAATTTTGAAGACTCGAAGGGGGGTTCTTTGATCAAATCAAAGGTTGTAAAAGTTGTCCAGCCTTAGATGGAATATTGTGAACTTGGAATTAAGCGTTTTTCGATGTTAGAAAATGTGTATAGAATTTAGGTGTGATTTTTTTTATCAAGTCAAAGGTTGTAAACCTTGTCCAGCCTAGAATAATTTGAATTTGGAATGAAGTTTCTATGATAATTTTAGAAAACGTTGAGATTTAATTGCATTTTTCAATGTTAGAACATGTGTATAAAACCTAGTTGTGATTGTTTGACCAAATCAAAGGTTGTAAAAGTTGTCCAGTCTAGTATAGACTAATTTGAACTTGGAATGAAGTTTCTATTAACATTTTTGAAAACGTTATTGCGATTTAATTGTCTTTTTCAAAGTTTATGGAATATTGAACACTCAAGGTGTGATTTTTTTTTTTATCCAATCAAAGGTTATAAATTTCGTCTAACCTAATGTAGAAAAGGTCTCATAGTTATCAGTGAAGAATGCAAGTAGTTTCTAACGTTTTAATTCGTTTGTAGCGACTGTCTGTTGAATCCCTGAATATAAAACCAACTTTACCTCGGTTGGTAACCAGGTCTGAAAGTTCAAATTGACACGTGCGGTCTCCGTTAGGCACGAAGTCCAACAGATTTTGCTGTAGTGTGCATAAGGACGCAATAGAAAAAAAACATACAACAGTAATGCATTTAAGTAGTGGAATAGATGTCACAGGCACTAGATGAAAATATTTATCTGGGATTTTGGTCTTTTTTCCCGGTAGGCCTTATAGTTTTTTAAAAAAGTTTTCCAGTTTTTACGCATGAGTGATCGATAACAGCTGCGATTGCGCATGTTAACCAGATTAAAAATTGGGTCTGCCCACTGATTTATTCATTCCAGATATTTGTTTCACACCTGAACCATCTGTCAAATACTAAAGCCAGTGCGACTAGGGGGCACCTGTTTTCCAAAGATGAGCTCCGGGTTCGGGCAGGTACTGACAGCGGTGGGGGAGTTCGGGACCTTCCAGAAGCGAATGTTGGCGGCGATATGCTTACCGAACATCTTCAACGGGTTCCACATGTTCTGTCAGGTGTTTACGGGCATGAACTTCCCTCACCACTGCAACACGGACTGGATAAAGACACAGGGACCCAACTTGACCGAAGAAAGACAGAAGAACCTCACCCTACCACCTTTGAAGGATGGCTTGGGGTTCGAGTCCTGTGTGATGTACACTCCGGTAGATCTGGACTTGGAAACAATAGAAGCGTACGGGATTAATAGTACAATTTCCTGCAGTGACGGATGGGAGTTTGCGGCCCATAAGACCGCCAGCTTGGTGACAGAGGTGAGGGTCGGGGTAAAGCAAAAATAACTAAGTGTTATTGAGCTATCCTTGAAGCCATTACACATGAGTGGCGTATAACAACTGGAACTGTTCCACCTAGATCAGTCACCACCCTGGGAGTCTCCAGTGCTCGCCTTTCTTTTATCATTTTGTAATTTTAAACTTGATGAGTGAGATCAGATATGCTGTTTTTTTTCTGGATTTAGTTGTTGAGCAGAAATGCTGGTCGTTGTCTTACGTAGAGTACACCCTACGTTGTCATATAAAATACGATGATGTGTCCTAAACCTTTCATCTGAGATAAAACGAAGATCACAGTGATATACAGAATTTGTTTTAAAAACATTTGTAAGCGTATAAATAATATCTCCATATACAAAACTGACATGAAAGATAATTGTATTGTTTTATCAAATGGCAGGCATGCGCTGTTTCTGTAAAATAAACCAATCTTGAATTCGAAATGGCATCTAATCATCAAGCATAATACCAAGGTGCTTGGAAGGACCACATTCAATTATGGTTCCATCAAAGGTAGTATTTTTACTCTTTTATGTTAGCAGCCCTGGAGAATAGTACGTTTTTTAGCAAATAGCTATTTTTTAAATAAAGCGCAAACAGGAGAGGACCCAGAATCAAGACTTGAGGTAGCCCTTTACATACTTCAAGAAATTCTGATACAAATAACTCCATCTGTCATTATAGCCTGGGTTCTGACACTGACGTAGGCCTAATTGTCAAACCACTCCCAACCGTTTTTGTCAAATCCTCAGGATAACTGCAATATGGAAAGTTCAGAAGTATTATTAAAAACAATTAATAAATAGCTTAGAGCTAGTTCAGGATCCGGGAAGAATGGAATGCAGATGTCACTAAAATTAAGATAACAAGAAAAAAAAATTAATGAACACACGTAAAAAACGTGTGTTCATTAAAATATATTTACAAAACAGGATTTAGGCATCCTCTGTATGTAGATATGAGGAAATCCATCGAGTAAGAGTATGTATGTTTTATTGTAAGAATAAAACATACTTGTTCGCACTTTTCAATACAGCTTTTTAAAGCAACATGGATAACGTCAGGGTTAAATGACACAAGACGTGCATCGCGTCAAATCTGGGAAACACTTTTGAACCAACAGGTTAGTCCTGATAACACTATCTATTTCCCAATGGTTTAATCAAGATAAGACAATCTATTATGTCCTGCTGTCCCTAGTCTCTCCAGGTTTGCCAGAATCAGACTCGGTATGTTCTCTGTGACTGACAGTTTGGTGGGTGTGTTGAGTTTTCCGTTAGACTGTCAGTTGGGTGGGTGTGTTCCATCAGAGGGTCGGTTGGGTGGGTGTGTTATAGGGATGCCACAGTACAGTGGGCCCACGTTTCGGTACATACCGGTTTGTGGGTCACGGTAAACTGTACGGTTACTGTATGAATGACGTAATCACGTTAGAAATCTTTCCACTCGAGTAGCGGATAGTGGCAAAGCAATGCTTGCAGACTGTACTTTGTTTACGGTCTTATTACCCTGGTCATCGTATTGAACCAGTGTTAATTTCCTCAACAAAAATAGTGACGAAAAAATTCGTTAAACACCTATTTTTCGGTTCCAGACGACAAAACGATAACTGACTAAATAGATCCAGAAACGACAATAACTAAACGAAAAATATTTTTCATTTTGGTGTTTCCAAAACGAAACGAAATTATATTTGTGACGAATGTCTTATATAACTACCATAATTAGATAGCAGGATTTTGGAAAGGGTGCTTTTAAGTGTTTCTGTTTTGTCCAATCAAAAGCATACATGGGCATTAGCAAAATTGTTTGTCTTTCTCCTTCCAACGTTGCAATGCTATTATTGGTGTAAAAGAAATGCCATGCCCAGGTCAATCCAGAATCACCTCTGATTTTTCTTTAATCTGGCGGCAAAGGGTTGACTGGGTTCATTAAGGCTATTCACCCGTTACAAATTACTGGTAGAAAAAAAGGCCATACATTTGGAGGCACTTTAAAAATCTACCTACTGTACACTCAAACAAGACGAAATGCAACCTCAAGTTGCTACAAACAAATCAAAACACGTCTGAAAGCGCATCATCCCAAATTCCCAATACGCACAGGTAAAATCAGTGTCGTGACTGGAGAAGTGGGTATACCCTAAGTTGTCAACTACAGTATCTAAACGTTTTTGAATCTTCTGTTCCCCTTGTTCTTACAATTCCAACTGATATTTCAATCCATGTCAAACTTCTCGAACGATAACGCCTGTGCAGTACGCATTTCGTACTGTCTAATTAAGGTTTCTATACTATGCACAACGGTGTGCTTAAAATGTTAATAAATAATAGTAGGCTATATCGTACATTGTACACAAATAGTAGGCTATATCGTACATTGTACACTAAACATTTTAAAATGTTCCATCAGCCTTACTTGATATTGTGTATATCTCTCAAACTATTTTGACACTTATCAGTATGGAATTAAGGAGTATTTACGCAATACTGAAAGTAATGATGCTAGCTTGCTACAATGTGTTGTTAGAGTTGTTATATTCACAGACGTTAGATAAGAGAATATTTGTTTTTAGTTTCTGCTCTATTCATGGGGGGCCTGTAGGGAGGTTTCCTACTGAGTTGTCATTGCAAATCGACCATTGGTTGTTTACAATTGCCACATTTTGAGACATTGATGTGGAGTAAAGTTTGTCCTCAGGAGCCCCCTAACGGCCTGGGGCCCCAAGCAGTTGCCTGCCTTACCTGTTCACAAGTTACACCTCTGGTTTTGTGGATCTGAATCTACAACATGTGTGAAGTCTGCAGCGCAATAAGCATGTTTTGGAAATTAAACAAAAATGACCGGCGTAACACTGTGGTTCACGTGTGTGTACTTGTAGGGAGCGTAGTAAACGGTTCGATAACATTCCCTGTACCGTTGCATCCCTAGTGCATTTCATCAGAGGGTCAGTTGGGTGGGTGCGTTCCATCACAGGGTCATTTGGCTGGGTGCGTTCCATCAGAGGGTCAGTTGGGTGGGTGTGTTCCATCAGAGGGTCAGTTGGGTGTGTTCCATCAGAGGGTCAGTTGGGCGGGTGTGTTCCATCAGAGGGTCAGTTGGGTGGGTGTGTTCCATCAGAGGGTCAGTTGGGTGAGTGCGTTCCATCAGAGGGTCATTTGTCTGGGTGCGTTCCATCAGAGGGTCATTTGGCTGGGTGCATTCCATCAGAGGGTCAGTTGGGTGAGTGTGTTCCATCAGAGGGTCAGTTGGGTGGGTGCGTTTCATCACAGGGTCAGTTGGGCGGGTGCGTTCCATCAGAGGGTCATTAGGGTGGGTGCGTTCCATCAGAGGGTCAGCTGGGTGAGTGTGTTCCATCTGGACATCAGATTTCTGGTTCATCTTTTCAAGTTCATGATAAGTGACATGGCAAATAGAAATGTCTCTGTTGAGGATATGATAATGGCATGGTTACAGGTTTTAGAGAGACTCAGATGTGTTTGAAGTTTGAACCATAACAATTACTTTACGGCAGAACTAGACTCAAGGGGCTGTTAACAAAATGCTGTCAGACATGTCAAAGAGCCATGCAATTTCATATCTGTCAGACATGTTCATCCCCATTGTCCACTCTTCCTTTCTGTCAGAACGTGAGGTTGTGTCTTATCGCTCAATCATTCAGCCCGTCAGCAAGCTTGCCAGCCAGTCAGTCCATTAGCAAGCCAGTCAGTCAGCCGGCCAACTGAACACTGTAGACTGAACTGTAGCCTGAACACTGTAGACTACAAGACAAATCAGGGAGACTAAACATGATGTTCCTCAACGTCTGCCTCCTGAGCAACCCTCAGTAGAAGAACCTTGACACAGGTGGTTCAAGAACAGATGTGTATAGTTGCCAAATACACCACCGGTCATGTACTTACTATACCTCCCCCTTCTGTCTGCAGTTTGACCTGGTATGTGGCAACAGCGGTTTGAACGAGGCCTCCCAGTCCATCTACATGGCGGGGCTTCTGATTGGTGCCCTGGTCTTTGGGCCAATGGCCGACAGGTATGTCCGTCAGCCCTCAGCGGACTCTGTGACTCAGGTCTGTTTCCATGGTGCGGACCCAGATGCTCACTCCTAAACATGACCCACAGGTTGTGTAAAGTTCTAGTTTATCATCTCCCCAGATGAGATGGTGTTAACATCAGGGCTTAAAGTTTTCTGTGTTTATAGGAGGTCTTCTTCCACCTCAGGAAGAAGCCTGCATGTTGACACCTTCATTAGAAGAATACCAGTACAGGTATTACAGCCAGTTGACCTGTTGGAGGTCAGAGGTTAGCTGTCAACATGCGGTCTACTGTCCTCCTCAGGTAGTTTATCATGACCTTTCCTTCTCAGGTACGGACGGCGTTTCGCAGTGCTCCTTTCTCTGCTTCTCCAGCTG